>JACXGM010023981.1:0-15972 GCA_016801145.1 Umbra pygmaea
AACTTCCATGTTTGCTGCCTTTTGTATTAGGAGAAACTCAATGACAGTGAATTAATACCCAACACCAGGGTGGACACGCACAGAGGATAATGTGAAGGTGGAAATAGACAGATCTAACTACAGCAACCAACTAGCAGCACAAGCTAGCTAACATACATAGAGCAGTCAACGTTATGGGGAGAATAGAGTTTCGATTCTCTATCGAAATGAGCGCAACAACGGCAGTAGTAAACCTGTGTTTGGTTTAAGTAGTGAAATTACACTTATCTGTCAAGTATTTCTAAAATGTGTAACCTTATCGTTACGTAGGTAAAACAAATATGTTGCCTGGTCAAAGAGTAACATTATAAATGGTATACGACTGCAAGTATCTTCTGCAGAAATCCTCTGCGTGGTGGTGGTGTCTGTCTCGTTCACATGACTGTTTTAAGTTGCGTTAGATAGCCAATCGCAGGTGAATATGTCATTACACGCAAGTATGCTAAATGATTATTGGCTCACAGACGCTTTTGGAACCGAAATTTGGCATCGAAAGATAAATATTTTTTCGATACTCGATAGTATTGGAGTTTTTCGGTCGGTGCCATAAAAGTATCGATGTTCGGTGCCCAGCCCTATTTCCCATAGACAGTAAGAATGCATATTTGTATTCTTCGCGCTCTCATATCACCCACAATCCTATGCGCAAGGCTTTCCCGGCTCGTTTAAAAAATAAAAAATGACGGACGTTAGTGGAGACGGAGCAATATGCTTTCAAATGTAAGTATCTTTAGTGTTTAACGTTATCGTACATTTGTTAAAACTGTAAGTAAAGTTTAACGATTAAATGCCAGTACAAACTGTTGAATTGCGCAGCGCCGAATGCGGACCTTTTCACTGACGTACTGACGCAATGACGTGCACTTGCTAGCCTGTTCCATTACGTTCCATGCACTTGTTCTCTGAATGCTAAGGAGGAGTCTCGCCTAGCTTCTGAAGGACCTGACTTGGAAGGATTAGTCCTACCAAGGAAGGATCATGGACATTGAGAAACAGCTACCGTTTTTCAAAATCGACAAATGCAAATTCCCAAAGTCAATGAGTAATCATTTTAAATTGTGATTGCAATACATGCTATATTTACATTTTAATCATTTAGCAGATGCTCTTATCCAGAGCGACTTACAGTGAGTGCATACATTAGGAGAAACTAGGTGAAACAACCACAACTTAGTAGTAACAGCATTCAACATATGAAACAAGTGCTAGAGTGCTAGAAAATATCAGTACTAGACAATATATATGAAACATATGAAACAGTGAAAAGTCAAAACAGTGAGAGAGAAGGATCATACAGATAACAAAAACATCACCCAAAGTTGAATGAGCACTATACCACCTAGCTAGCTCTGATTGGTACAGTTAAACCAATTACTTTTTATTTGATTCATACTTTTTATTTGACATTCATCCAAGTACCGTATATACAGTACAGTCCATTTGAGACTCATAGGCCTAGTTTATGCAGGTTTTTTCTTTTACTTTGTACCAGACCGATTGATTAGGTCACTAATTGGTTAGGATCACCCCTCACCTTGCAGCCTAGGTCTTACCGAGACAGCAAATAGTGCCGGATCTGGGCCGAAACTATTTGATTTCTGGGTAATTAGGCCTAATTGATGGGAAAGACCAAAAACCAGCATACACTAGGCCCTCCGCGGAACCAGTTTGACACTTGTGGTCTAGACGATAATGATATAATATCACGATATAGACTACAAAACCACCAGAACTCCAAAAGATCAGCCTCACTGCTGTCATCAGAGTGTGACTTATCTAGCTTGCTTAAAGGACAATTCTGGCGCAAAATGTAGCTAGGGGTTAATAACACATGGGTACCGAGTTGACTATTCTCTGGAATGTTTTCAAGCTAATCGAATATGCCAAGTTTTAGCTTGAACAACTAATTAGCTTATAATGCTAGTATTCGGGGCATGGATGAAGTAAAGATATCACTATTTTGTACCACTAACAAGGCTCAAAATAGCACCATATCCATATCATGGTGACACATTACACTAGTATTCATGTTCTTACTGGCATACTGTCCACCCGATCTGTACCTCCATGCTAAATAATCTAAGTGTGCTGAATGTTAATTACTACATGGGAGGTCCTGGCTTCACACGCAGCATTATGGCCGAGGGTTTAACAGCTTGGATTGAACAAGATCCAGAACATGCCTCCTCCGCTCAATTCAGTTTCTACCTGTGAATGACGTAATACATACGGAGTGAAGAAACCGACCAGGCCAGAGGGCTTGGAGTTCATGCGGATGGCTCTTTGGGGCCCCTGGAAACTGACACCATTTCTGCTGCATGTGTGGCCTGATTTAGGCTCCATCTTTTTTATTACATGTGATGGAAACCATACGACTGCACCACACGAGACAGGCAGGCGGGATGCAAGAAGTTCTGAGGCAGGGAAGAAGGGGTGGAGGAACTCTGAGATACTGTGGATGAAATGTTGGATGACGAGAAATCAGGAATTGGAAATGTGAATATGGGCCAGAAAGAAACAGAGAAAATATGAGAGAGCAGAGAATAAAGTGATAGAGAGAAGGATATAAACATGGAGATAGGTGGAGAGAAAGCAGACAGGATGCTGAAGGGCCAGTAGAGAACTCAGACAGTAACTCCTGTCAAGGCAGAAGCCAAACAGGAAGTGTGACAGTGTGTGAGTGTTCAAGAGAGTCTGAGACAGGGATCTGCCATTTCCCATAAATTCTATGGCACAGATGTAACAACTTCTCATTCTTCCAACACTGACGTGCAGGCAGATTACATATATACTGGTGTCAATTTGTCATAAAGGAACACTCCAGACCCTGTGCCTCATACAGTGAAATTTATACAGTGATGTCACTGCAACATTTTCTAAACTAAAAACTGTTCGATTTGAATTGAGTCAGTTTTTAAGTCAATTGGAGATTAAAACGGGACAAATAAAGATCAGGAAATCAATGGAACGCCTATCTAGATGTACTTTCGAAAATGTTGTGTCACTGTACGAATTTCCGGAAACATACTTTGGCAAAGTTGGGAATTTCAGAACACGCGGAGAAGGTGTTTTTAGTGACTTTTTTCCACATTTTCCTGCCTTCCCAATTCCCACTAACCCTGCTTTGTCAGCAGCTCCGCAACCCCTTGGACAGAGTTTTGTTATGGCGAGGGGTGCGCACATGGTTCATCTAACCATATGTTGCCCAGCCGCTGATACTTTTCGCACTGCTCATTCTGTCATGTACTGGTCTCTACTAGTCCACTTACAAGTTTGATGGGTTCTGAAGATTACATTCAAATGTAGAATGTATGATTATGTCTTTGTGCAATTCTTCCCAACCAGGGGCAGAAGCACACCTTGGGATATTTGGCCTCTCTATAGGAGTTTCTTGAGAAGACATATGAGACCATAGGCCTGTTGCTGTGATGCACTTCAGGGGTAATTAATGCAAGGCAAAATGCAGTAGGTACAGAGGCAGAATATTTTTGAGAACCACTGTCTTAGAAAAAACAATAATTTAAATTCCTACATTCCAACATAATCCATGTTCCCAGAATGCAATATTCCTTGCTAATTCCTTGGCGGAGTCAGGTACATGTCTTTTACATGTTATAATAAACTGTACATCCCCCAGACACCCCCTCTGGTGTCATGAGTGATATCAGGCTCATAAAGGGAATGTGGGGGAGAGAGACATATCTGGGCTGCTCAAAATCTCTAGAGATGGAGACGGAAAGAGCTAGATGGCGCCTCCACAGTAGATGGAAGCAGCTACACATCTCAATGCTCGGTGTGCAGAAGGATGATATGGATGTAGCAGAGGTGCAAAGAAGACACACCTCTGAAATGGTTCTCAGATATAGACAGGCAGACAGACAGACATGCAGGCATGCAGACAGACATGCAGGCAGACAGACAGGCAGACAGACAGACATGCAGGCAGACAGGGAGGCAGGCAGGCAGGCAGACAAGCAGGCAGGCAAACATGCAGGCAGGCAGGCAGACAGACATGCAGGCAGACAGACAGGCAGACAGACAGACATGCAGGCAGACAGGGAGGCAGGCAGGCAGACAAGCAGGCAGGCACACATGCAGGCAGGCAGACAAGCAGGCAGACAAGCAGGCAGACAAGCAGGCAGACAAGCAGGCAGACAAGCAGGCAGACAGCAATCTACTGTGTCCCAGCTCAGCACCCCCACCACCCGTAACCCAACCTAGGTCTGTACAAACTCAACTTTTAGCAGAAGTTACACAAACAGGTCATCTTTCCAGAAAACTACATCAACAACGGTGTGTGTGTGTGGGTGTGTGTGTGTGTGTGTGTGTGTGTGTGTGTGTGTGTGTGTGTGAGTGTGTGTGCATGGAGGGGAAAGGGGCTCTGTGGATTTGAGGCCCAAGGAAAGAATTGGGTTTAAGTTTCAAAGGAAAACAAGACACTGTCTCTGTGTGTGTGTGTGTGTCTGTTTGTTTGTGTGTGTGTGTATCTGTGCATTGCATCTGTGTGTTTGTGTATGTGTGTGGCCCAAAGGTTAAAAACCACCACTAGGGACTAAAGAAAGAAAAATAAATAACATTAGCAGAAAGAATGCTAATTCTTCTAAACGTAACACAGATAGTAGTCCGAAACACAGGAGCTTTGCAACTATTTAAACAAAAATGTGCAAGCAGTCCTGGGCGTACAGTACGCTTCAATTCAATCAGTTTGAGCTTAAACGTGTATTGGCAGACATCTGCATAGCGGATGTTTTGGAGTTGCAACTGTGGTACGAGCTGTCAGTTAGCAGAGCGGATGTTCTTGTATGACACAAACCGTCCTTTTCATTGCTACTTAGTTATATTTTCAAAATGCTGATTAGGATGATTTGTTTTTACATTTTAATTTGGACTGGCAGGGGGTCAGTCTAGTCAAGGTGTAGGCCTACACAATGGAACATTACATCTTTGGGTGTTTGAACTTCTGTCTGCACTTCATGGGATTGGACGGATTATAAACTCAGCCTGTTCTGATGCATTCAGTAGCCATGTTGGAGCTAACAACACAGGGAGCTGCTTGTGGATTTCACAGCTTTAAATGCAGTTCCATTTCAAAACAACCACTACACAAATGTCAGCTGTGGCTTAGCACTTGGCTCACAAGACAAATTGGCTTCACAACTGTGCACATTTAAAAAATATTGTTTTAATATTAACATGTTCAACCTCAGCTAGGCATTCTATAAAGAAAAGGCTGAATATGAAAAAGATCAATCAGGGATTCACTCGAAGTCAGCATTTTCAGCAGTAATGTCTTGGCAGAGCGTGGTCTTTTTCCCCTTCTCTTTTATAAACATACCATTGAGTTCCAGAACCTTTCATGTAGTTGCTTCATACCCTGCCAACTGTTGTTGTATTGCTTTGAATTGGGGTCTTTTTCCCTCTTTAAAAACAACTAATCACATTAGTCTCCTTCCCCCTGGTCTTGTCTAATATTGGATCATTGGGGTGCCAATCAAAAACAGCCAGATGCCACAACGACCCCCAGTAATGATAGCGTCATGGTAGAATGTCAAAGAGAAACAAACCAGCTAAATAGTTGAGGGAAAAGGAACGAAAACAAACAAGAGAACATTCCTTCTCTGATGCACACAGCTGGAAAAATATAACCGTGACCTGGTATTTGACGCATGCCATTTTCTGACAGGCTCCTTTTGTTGTCAATGCAGGACCTTCTTTAATGGCTACACTGGGAATAGCATCTTCAACTGTGATCTCTCTCTCATGTTCCCTTTCTCTCTCTCTCTCTCTCTCTCTCTCCCCCCTACCTTGACCATTCTCTCTCCCTCCTCTACCCTCTTTGTCACAGTCTCTTTTTCACTCACTATTCTTCTCTCTCCTCTGTTAACCGACAGAGCTACAGTACAGTAATCCAGCGATCTTGTTAGACAGAGCTACAGTACAGTATACGCGACATCTCCACCATCCACATACTAGTCCTCCATAAACCGAAGGCTGCTGGTTTTAAGGCCCATTTTATTGAGGAGCTGCAAATGAACTCCCCACTGTGCAACATTTCAACACTTGCATGTTCAGGTTGAGCTCATTCAGTATTAGGAAATGCATCATACACATTTATCAGGCCCCTCTGATTAAACTCCACTCAAACTGGGCTGGAGTTTCGTGTAGTGGCCTAAGCTCTCCAACCCAGACCTCACATGCCCCCTGGCGACAAGGGTTTGAGCTCAGCAGATGTGCCCTTCCTCTAGATACCTGTCTTCCTCTGCTTCCTACTGACCTGTGATTAAATAAATACATATACACGCCCCCCCAACAAAATCCACTCATTTTAAGTCCTGATCCAATCCTAATACATTTTTATCATCTTTTCATTTCTATTAGTGTTGCATATTCAATTACACCCAACAAGCCCTGTTTAAAATGACTGTCAAATGTACATAAACATAACCTTACTACATAGGGAATAGGTGCCATTTCACATATACTTCTGTGAAAAACTCTTGCATCAAATGAGGTCTAGTTAAAAAAGGAATTGTATTGTTGAACCTAGCTTGGGTTGCCTAAGTCCAAACAATGATTTGTTTGGTCAAAAGTGATTAAATACCTTTGTGTCTAATTTTAGGATGGACACGTGCTTGTATGCATTGATTGTAATGGTACACATGGCATAATCTGTGTGTGAAAGTATAACATTAAGATGGATGGAGAATACACTTTTAACGCAGCTCCTCTGCCAGGAGTGATTTAGCTTCAGAATCATACGGTTCAACTTATATCACCCCAGTCACAACCCCACGCACAAACCCCCATGCACTGATACACACAGACACTGTATACAAGGACGTTTCCCTGGTAATTAAGTGTATGTTCTCAGCCCAATGTATGGGTTAAAGCGTGTTACCCTCAGGCCAAAATAACTCCAACAATGTAACTTCATGATGCACAGACGCTTTGCACTTTACAATATTGTTTTTGTAAGAAACATTAAGCAAAAAACATGAGTGTGCTTCGGTGAAGCAGATGTATGAGCCAGGTTAACCCATGGGGCCATAAAAGTGAAAAGCAGATTGTTGGGCTAGGTCACAGGAAGCAGGGTGAGAGAGCCACAATGGGCCAACTCTTTTACTGCCCAGGCCAACACAAATCTGCCAAACTCATCACTACTCATGGTCTCATTGCTCAGAAACAGCACCATATCCTGACCTAATATTCCTCCTTAACTATTGCATCACTGGAGTCATGTCCTCACAGCTCAACCAATTACTTCCTGTATCTGTTTGCATCCCAAATGGTAACCTATTCCCTTTATAGTGCACTACAATAGAGCTGTGCCTGAGCAGTGAACTGTACTCCCATGTGAGACCATTCTTGGACTCCCCCATTATGGTATTGCTTGTGGTTTGAGTTTCACACTCTGCAAAGATGGTGGACACTGAATAAAGACAGTTGACTCTGTCAAGCAGCTGGGACTGGTCTACTAAGTTAAGTGTCTTCCATTAAAACAGATGAAAATCAGCCAGCTGGAGGTCTCTGCTTCCTCTTAGTTTCTGGTCAATCTGGATAAAACACTCACTGATTTAGGGGTGTTAAGGTTTTAATAAGTAGCTTTCTCATTCAGTTGAATAACAATTTGTTTTCATAGAACATTGTGGTTACATGTTTGAAAAGGTTTGCGTAATGACACAATCCTGTGTGGTCTGTATTTTTGGTTGGATCAATAACCTCTCATGTGGTTTATGTCATTCTTAGTCAAATGTCTTCTTTAGGCATTGCCTAATTGGAGGGAAGTTGTTTCTGAAAAGGCTTTAATTTAAAAAAAGCTGTGATTTCTTCTTTTTCTAAAGTTATATTTTTCACCAGTGGCAGACAGAGCAGCTTGTACCACGTCCACAAGGGAAGAAAGCTGTTGGCGGTCACTGTTACCTATTGCCTGGTGAGTTACTACTAGCAACATTACAGTCAAATCAGTTAAAATTACAGGGCAGCCAAATCAGCTAATCAGCAGTTTTTTTATTGTAGAAATCAAAACCACAGCAGTCGAGTATCAATACTAGCTAGTTCTAGCTAGCTAGTTAACTTCAATTACGGAGCTAGACACAAAACCAGCCTCTACTATTTTCACAAAGTGAAACAGTAGCTAATTAAATCCAAATAGATGTACCTGCATTCTCATTACAATTCTTCTTTTCTGAAATGGTGAGTAAATTCACCTAACAAACTTTGCCCCATGCGCAGTTGTTTTGATTGTGTGACTCTAAAATGCTGTCCTATAGTTCTGTATACTTAGACAACAATATAATCAGGCCTTTCTATTGTAGCCATGACAAGTTGTTTTTGACACAAACCATCCACTGTCTCTGATTTGCCACCAGCTGGCGACAAGAGGCAAAAAGTTTTATGATTCTTCAACTTGGTCAGAAAGACCCAACATTGTGAATGGCAGTCACTTAGCTTACTCAGTCACTGATCTGTATTTGTGCTTACATTGAAAACAACAGAGATGGGGGCATTGTTGCGTGTCGGCGTGAAAGCCCTTTGAGTTTCTCTAGTTATAAACATAAGAGAGGGATAAATGGAAGAAAACGGTCATTTAGAAATGCAGGTTTGCTGTAGGGACATCAGATAAGAGTTGTAAAGAGTTGTAAATTCGGAAAGAGAGCACAATTCCACTCTGACACATTATACCAATATAAAAAACCTACGAAAAAGCCCATGACAAGAAATCTAAAAGCTGAGGAAAGAGTCATGAAAAACATGGGCTGCATTTTAGAGGCTTGAAACAATGAAGTCTGTCTCCCGTCTGTCTTGGTGCATCGTGGGTGATGGAGGTGGGTTTGACAGAGTTCATCCTGGGTGGCCAACCACATCTGTGCCGGGATGCAGAGGAGTGGCCTTTCAGTCACCATGACAACAATCCAACCGGTGAGGTTGGACAGGAAGAGTGTCTGCATGAATGGAGATGCAGACTGAAAGACATCAGTCTAACTAGGGCCACTCTCTAATGTCAATCCTAGGTTTGGCAAATTAGAAACAAGGGATTCAGAGCAGACATCTGACAGTCAAACATCTGGGCTTGTGTTCCCACCAAGTAAATACCACACACCGAAACAAATGCTAATGAACAGCAGACAGAATGGTCTTCAAATTAGATGTCTCACTAAAGAGTAGTTTGGGTGTTCGTGAAGAAGTTAAAAGACAACCTAAAGGCAACATACACTGTACCTTGCCCTAAGTTATCTAGAAAAACTGTCAGGCACTGACTTTTCAGATGACCATTTATGAAACAAGACAGAACAAGACCTCACAAGTCTATATATTTGAAAGCTGTTCTACATGAAGATGTGGGCTTTTTTGTAGCCAAAGGCAGTGCAAATGCGAGACCAAGCTATCATGTTGTTAAAGCTGGCGTGGTTAAGTTTTGGTCAGAATCGTACAATTGGTTGACCATACTTGTGTGGCTTCCAGATTTTTAGAGGTCTGACTAACACTGGAATACAATTTAGCGAAAGATCTGACTTTAGAAAAACAATGCCCAAGAAACGTGTGCCAAATTTCATTATGAAAATTGTTTCCTGCCACCAGTATCAGAAAGCCACACCTTTGCATTTCCAATAGTGAAATAAGCAGCGTAAGTAGGTATAGTGTACTAGGTTGTTAAAAGAAAACACATCTCACCGCCTCAGTTTTGGCCACATCTGAAAATGTGATAGTCATTATGGAGTTGACTGGGACTTGGAACAGAATACAAATTTTCTCCACTACAGCTCAGTTTTTCTAAACCAGGAAGCAGTAAGTTGATCTTGGCAGCTGGCTGGGTCGATTTCTTTCTTTCATTAACATTTCAGACTCCTAAAAACAGAATCTGGATTTTTATTGGTCGGCAATGCTAAACGAGAAGAAATTACAATCCCCAAAATCATCATTAAAATGTGTTGGGTTTGAAGAGCCTGAGGGTTTAAGATCTTTTCAAACAAACACACATTTACATACTGTACGTAGGCATGCATGCATGGACACACGCACACAAAAGACCCACCACCAGACTTTTTTTATCATCAACTAACTTACAGTAAATAGCTAGTGTGTGTGTCTGTCTAGTACAGCACGCATGGTGTTTTGAACAATGAACAGCCTGCTTGCCAAGTATAACATATTCCTTTTCATAGGATATCTTAAAAGTTGCACAGGTGTTCTGGCGTGGACTTATTTTTTAAAGTACATTTTGGACAAGAGGTCCAGTACACCTGCTTGGACAACATCTCAGATTCAAGCCTGAGTCCATGCATGTGCGGGAAACATGTTTTCCTTACACATATATGGTGAAACACTTTCTGGCATGATATACTGCAGAGTAATTAATAAACCACAGTGTAACTTTGGCAAAAACAATATTCTTCATAGCAAGTTCTACTGTAAATTTGATTAAAGTTACACAAATTCACCAATTGACAAATATTTGTGGCTGCCATTTTGGATTGTCATTAAATATAGGCCACATTTTTTAAGGCCTTTTCAACTTTGTTTTTGCAAAAATGATACTCAGTAATTTTGTTAAAATAATTTTAGGCCATTCACATACTATATTCTGTATATTTGTACATATTATATTAAGCACACTAAATTCTCAGTGCACTAGTTTTTATCGAGGCACGTAACAGTGAAACCGTGCAAGATCATAATGATCTGAGAGCATGTCTGCCTGGCAAAGTACGGAATAATTTTATTATTTTGTGATCGTTAGCCATTTAAGTAATAAAGTAACCTTATGCATATTGTTGCCTAGATGAGACCCTCAGAGCAATTCGTACAAAGTGTTACAGGTGAATTGTCAAACGATGTGTAGCTCCTTCATATCAGCATGAACACCATGTTTCCTGACTCCGTCCTTCCACCTCCTCAATAGCGGTAATTAGATCCTGAGCAGTCTTATCTCCCCAGAAAGAGCTCCCATTTGCTTCTCCAGAGCTATCTGTCCTCTTCCTGTTCCTGTCGTTCTTCAGCCTTGTTTTCATCCACATCCTCTTCTCCTGTCATTCCCTTCCCTTCATACCAGGCATGTCGAGCCCACCACTCTGTTAGCACCTCTTGTTCTCATTCTCTTCATCAATGTTGTGTATCTACACATCTATCTGCCTTTTTCCTGCCCTTCTTTCACTACTACATCCTTCTGTTTCTACACAAGTGTCTGGTTCTGGACATATTTACACTACAATGGTTTTATTAAGATTAAGTAGACACCAGATTTGCTATGACCAAAAATAAATTATGTTATGTAAACAGGTAAAAATAATGGGTAATGTATGTATAGGACACATTTGCTACATACACTGAAAAAAAAAATGCTGAATTTTTAGGTAGTTCCAGCAAGCCCAATCTTTGTCGAACCTATCCTTTGCAAAGATCTGGCTTTGTGGATCTACTTAAAAATTTGATTCAAAAAGTTGACTTACTTTTAGGAAGTTAGGTTATTTTTTCTTAGGTCACTGCGGTGTGACCATCTTGCTTTATTATGTAAGGTATGTTTTTTCTTAGTCTTATGTACAAATATTCTATCGAAGTGAAAACAAACAACCCAAAAACGTACAGATTTATGACATGTTCTAGTTATGTAAATTCCATGCTGACAATGGTAGCTAGCAGGCTATGTCTACAGTAGCAATTAGATAAAGGGGCAATTTGTAGAATTTGTGTAGAATGTAGCAGACTGAAAACATAACTACTTTCTCTTTGAATCACCAACTTCTAAAAACTGTAGAACAATATTTCATAATATTTAAAAAATCTGATAAAGCAGTTTAGATAGGAAATTGATTTCCAACACCAAGCAGTGCATATTTTCCCATTTGAACAGGAACTGCAAAGAAAATGAGATGAGATGTGCTTACACAGTTTTTTTATGGAAAAACACTGTGTAAGCACTGTGTAATGGTCTGAATTTAATGATTAAGATTAAGATGATTAAAATATCAAGAATTAAAATGTTTATAGCTTTTGTAAGCTGGTCCCTTCAAAGAGAAGGTAGTTCCATTGTTATGGAAGGAAATTTACAAATAGCACTTTTAAAAATTTTAAACATACTGCCCCAGACTTATCAAATATTAGCCTGGCTGTTTTTGTTCAGCTGTGCACAATTGTGAAAGGAGGCAGCTGCTATTTCCTGAAAATGCATGTTAGGTAGCTAGTTACTTTTTATACAGAACTTATTTAATGTGTTACTGACATAAGTAGCTAGCTGGCTAACTCTAGCAATGACACAAACAGCACGCTAAAAGTTGTAAACAAAATGTTTATCCAACCTTATCAAATATCTGTCTGCCTGACATCATATATTCTCAATAGGTCATTTTGATCAGCTGTGAACATACTGACAATTTTAATTAGCTAGCAAGCTACTTAGTTTTAGATCAAACATACTGAATGCTATATGTGCTGCATTGGTTAGTAAAATCCCTAAACGTATTCCCTTTTATTTAGTATAATGTTTGACTGGCGTAAATTGACAGCTCTAAACTTTCCAAAAAAGCTCAGTCTCAGTTTCCAACTCAGTTTATGTTTTTAGTGGCCTGCTAACAGAGAAAAGAGTACACATAAGCCATGCTAGAATGTTTCACTCAGAACTTGAGATATAAAATTCTGAACTTGTTCTGTTTTCTTTAAGTGCTGGTTTTGTCATTTTGGCCTTTGTTGTTTCACTGGAGATGGATTTCAAAACCCCTCCAATGACTAAATATTCAATCTGTTTTTTCTCCTTTCTTCCTCTGCTTTTTTTCTTCATCATCTGGCACTCTCCTCTCAATCTCACTTTCCCTCTTCTTTTTTTCTTTATCTCTCTTCATCTATTTCTCTCAGGTCTGCAGGAACATTTTACAAAGTTACAAAGCTTCAGGTTTTTGGCTTAGTGTGACATTCAAAATTACTTTCCTTTCCCTCCCTGCTTTCACAGTGACTTAACGGGAGGGGTCCAGGTGGCTGAGCATACACGGCGCTCACAGGATCTACTGGTCACGGCAGCTTAAGTGCGTGTGGTTAATGCCATCTTAGGTCAATCCTGTGTGCTAGTTTCCTGTTCTCAGAGACTGAAAGTCTGACATTGTGAAATGGATGTGGTGTGCAAAGGGTTGGTTTTAAATATGTGCATAATTACTGGTAATTACAGTGAGGGTTTTGAATATAACCAACTTGTTGAAACAATGGTCATCAAGGCCTTCTCGTTAAGTGTCAGGGGTGTCCTTGAGTTACTTAACTGTAGATGAAGACTCTCTACTAATATTTCATAGGGAAGGTGTCAAAAGGGACGTGGTCATGCATGATTTTGTTAATCAAATTATCTTCAACTGGAAACATCTGCGTGCTCACTCTCTGAATGAAAGCAAAGTACAATCCATCTATTACAATACATACCAAAAACATGTATATTAAAATGGAAATAAAATGACAGAGAAAATAAATATTTACATCTTGATAGAGGTTCAAGCCAAGAATCTAGGAGACTCCCTCTGTACAACACAAATGGACCCCTCGAAGTTGCTTCACAACAACCAAGGCTAATCAAAACCAACACTGGGCATTTGACAGAGATAGAGTGGGAAATGTGGGGACAGGGGCGAGTAACTGCAACACCGCAGACTCAGTAAGAGAAAAACCACATAGAAGTGCCTTCTACTCATTTACAGTGTAGCCTAACACTACATAGTACCAGCAGATTGATGACAAATCTTTATTGGGACCAGTCAGAAAGATGAAATGATAAGCTATTTATTTGCCAATGTTAATATAATTAGATATTGAACTGATTGTTCTACTATGCCAATCATTGGGCAGGAAGGAGGCAGTGTGTTAGGGTAGGAGGCTCAGTGAGGGAAAGTTTGCATGCAGTGTGTCCCATGCTAAACAAACCAGTTGGAACAAAATCTTTGGTGTCTTTGGTTATTCTGTCATTGCTGACACAGCTGTGCACTGATACCAACACCAAACAGCACTCGCCATAAATGCCAACAGGGAGTGAAACCAAACAAGTGCAGGATACTGATTAGCACACTTTGATCTTAACAATGTCTATAGATGTGTGGGGGAGGAGAGAAGGTCTGCCATGGACCCTAGTCATAAGTAGTGGACCGATGGGTATGGATTATATTTCCACCATCATTTAGTAGATACTCCTATTAAAATACAAACCAACTAATCCTAGATTGTGCCTGAACTGACGCTTCCCACATTCTACCTGGATCAGCTGTTCCTAGTTTTTATCTGGGACAACTCTTCTCAGCCTTTTCGTGGACCAACATTTTTTAGCTTTTAAATAGACTGAAGACATACATAAAAGCCTTCCAATGAAATGTATCCACATACTAGCCATGAGCAGAACGTTTTAAGGTTTAATTGGTGCACAGGTTGGTAATTTAAGGCCAAGATGGCTGATATGTCCACGTTATGTGCATCTATATACCTGATTAAAATGGGGCTGTGGTTGTTGGGCATAAAAGTAGAGTAAATGTTTTCCTTGTAATGGTCTTCAACCATGCGAACCCCCCTTCCCGGCCACAGAAAAATAAATATGTCTGAAACATTGAGGACAAGGGAGGTAATTTTGAGCTGGCTTCAATTTGGCAGAGGTAAGAAAGATTGATGAGAATACCATGTGAATTCACTCAGCCATATGTGTGTGAAAGACAGAGAGAGACAGGCAGAAAGAGAAAGAGAGAAAGGCTGACAGGGAAATTAGAGAAATATTGAAAATGTTGAATATATATCTGAACAGAAACCCAAGGCCACTCAGAGAAAGAAAAAGTTAAATGGTTTTCCGGGAGACTCGGTACATATGTCAGCAATTGGGTCAGGACTCCACCATAGGCACATAAACACATTTCAGCATGTGGTCACAAAGTGTTAGCGGAAAATGTGTGTTGATATTACACCTTCTAGCTTTTAATACAACAATCCCAAGGTCTTTGGACTGGGTAGAATGCCTGTGGTAAGCATGAGTTCTCACTCATTCTGTTCTGAGAGTTGGGATACACTGGGAAATAAGTAGATAAAGCGCTTGGCTCAATGTTCTGCAAATTCTCTACCTGCCTTATACATCAGCCTGCTTTTCATAAGATTATTGGGACTACTAGAGCTGCCTCAATCCAAAAATGTCTGGAATTCCCCAAGAGAGGGTAAACGGAAGGACATACAGGGGGATTAACAGAGTAACGTCTGATAAACAACTTGAGACAGAGGAGATAAACAAAAAGGACTGAATACATTTCAAATGATCTGTTTTGCTCAGCGTGTATTTTGTTAGGACAATCTTGAGTATGTTTGTGTAACAAGAGTGTGAACGCATGTCATTTATTCATCCTCCTGTGTGTCTTCATTTTTTGTTTTAGTTTAAATTCTACTTTACTTTTCTTTAATTTAATTAATTTAGCAGATGCTCTTATGCTGGGCAACTTACATCATAACACTGATGTTACAGGCAACATCATACCAAGTGAGCTACTGTACAAAGGGCTTATTTCACTAAATTCAATAGTTTTATTGGTTAACTCTTGTGAAAAACATGATGTTTTGGATTTAATTGTACATGAAACACACCAATTCTGGTCTTTGGTTTAACAGCTCATTACAAATGTCATACTTTCGGGGGGTTTTGTACAAAATTGAGGTTGTTGCTTAAAAACTGCCATCGCAATCTTGAGGTAGGTCGCACCGTATTGAAGGTGCTTTAATGTCAACTAAGGGAGTGATCCTGTATAGGGCTGGGCGATAAAACGATAACGATATGTCTCGCGATAGACACGTAATCAATATCAATATAAAATGCGTTCGATAAAACGTTCGATAATTTCCTTTGCTTCTTCGGAAAAAAACTGTGGTTGCGAAGCAATTTCGGTTGCGCAAACAAAGGCACTCTCTCTCTCTCTGGGTAGCAACGTATGGAGTGACACGCTA
>JACXGM010023982.1:0-15955 GCA_016801145.1 Umbra pygmaea
GCCTCCGAACCGTTTGTAAAAACGTGCATATCACACGAAGTATATTCGCTAAAATACAGTAAGCTACTAGTGTGGAATTATTCTACAATATTCACTCATCATGACAGTAAAATAGACCATCCTAAGTCAATCTACTGCAATAATTCCTCTCTCAAACTGTAGAAAGAATGCTGGGAACACTTGATTATGTATGAAAAAATAAATACTGTCAAATACCGTGAAAACCGATAGAATTTTGACAAATACCGTGATATACATTTTTGTTCATACCGCCCAGCCCTACATTTCTGGAATAACAGTTTTACAATTCCACAGTAACATTTCCTGAAATGGCTATAACTATTAATTGGGAATTGGTCTTTTTTTTGTTGATTTTTCCAGATTTTCCTCCCTTCCCAATTCCCTCTCTAACCCTGCCTTGTCTGCAGTTCTGCAACTCCTTGTACAGATCTGTAGGATAATAACGGGTATGCACATGGTTTATCCAACCAAATGATGCCAGAGCCACCAATTCTTTTCGCACTGTTTACTAAAAACTAAAGCCTTCAGTCGGATCATGCACAGGATGATTATGTTCACCAACTATACTTCCGCGATTGAATTCACAGGTGCCCGATCTGAACAAGAGAGCGATGTGGCAGGATAAATAATCTGACAAATCTAACCCAAATCCTGGGCAGCCCTATGCCAATTTTGCTCTGCCTAATGCAGGAGGCCCAGGGAAAGTCAGAGAACCCATGGTCAGGCTCGAACTCATGACCATTGTGAATAAGACTGTCCTGCAATGCAACGACTTAGCCTGCTACGCCATGCTGACCCTCCCACATATTTTTAAAACCTTCTAGATAAAGTGCAGTCAGAACAGGCATAACAGGGTTGTATACTATATTCATAAATTGGAACACTTTAAAATAGAGAATCTGGAGTTCTTATTCCACCAACAAAACCATTTCCATAAACAGTCTACATATGTAAAGGTGTGATCCCACCCTGCAAAAGAGTGTAGGTCAAAGCCCTGGGCTGCTGTTTCAATAGGGCTCGGGCATTGTGACGTCATTACTTGGCGTGGCCGCCATGTTGATTGCCGCCTATACTCGGACTACTGCACAATGTTTATAGATGTAACGTCCCTCTCAGTCGTGTGTCATATTTATTATTTCAACCATAGTAAACCATTGCTGTATTGTGGCGTGTAACAGCTCAACACATAATCGCCATGGGAAAAAGGTCGAAAATTGATTAACTTTCCACCATTTTAGACCAAGTAGCCAAGATAACAAGGATTCGCTGTAAGACGACCAGACGTTACCTTCCACAATATCCCGAAGTTGATGAGAGTGTTCCCTGCATTTTCATTCTGGTAAGTTAAAAATGGTGTACGATTTTCTTTTTATACAGTGTTTCTTTCAAGTAAGCAAAACGATGCTTTGAAAACATCTGTTTCGCTGGAAGGGCAAGGGTTAGAAACAAGGTAGCAACAGGACAACAGTACAGAGAGTTCATGTTATGAGAATATTCAAAAACTGGATATTTTACAGGAAAATACTAAAATGGGGAGGCAGCGTGAAAAGAGCTCAAATTCGTGAGAAACCCAGAAAAAAACGGGAGGGTTGACACCTACTTACTACACTTTTGAAACACAATATTTAAAAGTGTTACATGTGTGAATTGTTGTTAGCACTAACGGTTACTATACTAGCAGCTAGGTGGAGCACACCTTACCTTTGTCCAGATTACTGTGTTCTCACTGTTTGCCGGCTTTATGATCTGCAGCTCCTGAACCCATCCATTTGTGAACTGCACACGAGACTCCAATGATTTGTATTTTCGGAATAGGGCTGCAACAACGAATCGACGAAATCGATAAAAAAATTTTATTAAAATTGTTGGCAACAAATTTCATTATCGATTCGTTGGGTCTAAGTTGTTGCCTGCTGTGTGATGGAGCTACGTCACTTAAAGAAAGAAAAACATTTTAAACAGTCTTACCGAAATCTTCAATATTATTGCAAAACTTCACTTAAATGAAACAAAACAGTTTTACGTAAAAACTCTGTAAAATATAAATGGCATGGCACCGGAGCACCACCGTAATGAGGGAGCACTTAAAAAGAAAAATGGTTGAAGCGATAACTGAAGGGGACTCAATGGCATGGTAAGTAACTACATAATAATAGCATGCGTTGCGTTTTGAAATGAGAAATGGTTCCTCCCACAGCAGGTAGTTCTTATCTATCAAATTGCCGGTGTTTGGTCGCGATCCAGCGTAAAAAGGTCTATTATTGAATCAAATCCATTGAACATTGTACGACAAGTGTATTAAACTAGCTGGCTAATAATGTTTGTGGTAGAGTAGAACTAACGTTAATCTAGCAAGCTCATTAACACTAACCGGCAGTGCTCAACTGCAAACAGAAAGAGTAATAGTGCAAAACTAATTTAAAACACAAACCAGATCTTACTATTACAGTATTACAACATATGCTAACCTTGTACCACTTCGGGGATAATAATTTGTCAAACGTTTCACTATGTGATTTACTTTTATCGTTTTTTCAACTACTGTTGCGCACAGTAGAAACTCCAAAGTCTGTTTCAAAATAAAAGTCTAAGTCAAAAACAGTAAATATGTAAAAATAAACAGGTAAAATACATAAAGCAAAAAAATTACTTTTCAACAGACCTTATTATAAGGTTATTTACAACTATATTCTATAAAAGCTGTTTCTATAATTGTTTTGTAGACAATTATTTTAACATCTCAGGTCTGTATAAGCAAGGTAAAAAATATAATATTTTGCACCTTACTAAAGAAATTAGCATATCTTTTGCACATGACTTATACCATACATTTAGGTCAGTTATGTGTTAAAATTGTCAATTTGGAATAACATTAACCTGTTAGGGATCGCCCCCTAATTGTCAAATTCTCCCTAAAAACACATACCCAAAGTTAAACTCTTGTTACACTGGACCTGAGGCAAGGACAAACATATGGTTGATATTTTTTTAAAGAAAACACTTGGAAATTTTTGGATATGTAAAATTCATTTCAAACAAATATACACAGTGAATATGGCACAAGATGAAATAAAGAAAATGTATAATTATTTTCTGTTTTTATTTTTCTACATCCTCTTTGAAAGAACCATACAAAGCTATATATGTTAAGGTGCTGGCCACATAAGTCTAACATTTTAGAGTGATTCAGTGAACAGCCAATGAGCTATAGCTTTGTTTGTGAAACTATATTTTTAGAAAAAATGCACCGTGATGACGTTTACATCTGTGTCCTGAGACGAACAACACATTTCTTTCCTGAATTATCTCTGTCAGTCTTCAGTTAAAATAGTTAATCTTGCACATTTTTAAGATCTCTGTTTCATAAGGATGACGTATATGCCGAAATTGCTAAGCATTTGGACACTTTTCACATCCGTCTTTTGTTCAGAAGTGCAGGTCAAATACACTACATTTTTCATTTATTTTTGAATACATTTAACAGTCCGGTAAGAAAACGCTATTTTTACATTCAAGATGGATTTTACCTGGGAAAACTATGCTTTAAGTCAATACTGGGACCCTTTGATATCCAAAAAGAAGGATTTCATGACCGTAAGTAAAATATTTATAGGATTTTTGGGGATTCATGAGCTGTATGCCAAAATCATCAGTATTAAAACAATAAATGACCTGAAATATTTCAGTTGGTGTGCAATGAATCTAAAATATATTAAAGTTAAATTTTTATCATTACATTATGGAAAATTATGAACTTTTATCACAATATGCTAATTTCTTGAGAAGGACCTGTATATAACCCAATAAATGACGGTGTTAGCCTTGTTTCTAGTTTTACATTCCATTTAATTTGAGGCACATGTGTACAAGGCAAGTAGCTCACATTATGAGGGGAAGTTATTATTTTTGTTATAACTACTGTAGAATGGTGACATTTGCCACATTCCTGAGTGTCTAAGCTTTCTGTAGATATATAACATGTATATATAACCTAGAAATAGGACTTGTGAACTGTGATTGTTTGGACTTGTGAACCAGTTTTTGGGGGTGGTGGGGGGCAAAAACCTACCGCAGGCGGTATGGTGCTCCCTAAGTAGTTAACACATATTTCCGTACTTTTTTTTGTCTGTTTATCCAATTCATCGAATAATCAAAAAAATAATCAACAGATTAATCGATTATCCAAATAATCGTTAGTTGCAGCCCTACTTCGGAACGCTCACACCACAAACAAGGTAGGCAAAGATGCCGTTTATGCAAAACTGCGGCAACAAGTCTTCATCGGTGGGGATCCAAAACTTTAATAGTGCTGATTTTGTCCACATACCGGTCCCTGGCTTCCATATTTTAAGTATTCCGGTAAATTCCACATCCTTTTCTGGATTTCAACATCTTTTTTTTTTTTTCTCCCAACTCTGCTTCTTCTCCTCATTCAAATTGCTGTATGTTTACATTCACGAGGCCATCAACATGGCCGCCACATCCCAGAATGCAACGCGGCGCCAAAGCCCTATGGACAACATTAAAAATACTGTATATTGAGGGGAAGGTCTCAAAGATTGTTTCCTAATAATACCGTTTTCTAGCCTTTAGTGTTTTTTGTAGTTTCATTGCAACATTATATTTTTCATGAGTAGATATGTGAATTTACATTGAAACAACAATGTTTAAATCTAAAAAAATCTGTATAAAGTTATATGGCCTTATGACAAGGAGGATGAATTATTCTAAGTACATAGTGCAAAGATGCCCAATAAATGTTGAAGTAGCATAGATGCCCTGCCACTGTAGTAGAGATGTCCTATAGGTAGCAGAGATGCCCTATTTCAGGTAGTGAAGATGCCTTTACAGATCTCTCTATTCTTTCTCCGTTTTACAGTCTGTGTATCAGAGGTGGGGGACTCAAGTCACATAACTTGAGGACTTGAGACTTGCTTGACTAAAATTGATAAAAGACTTGACTTTAATTTGACTTGGTATTCATGACTTGAGAATTGACTTAGACTTGAGACAGATGACTCGAAATGACTTTACTTTTATAAGTAATTAAATATTAGCATTTCTCTTACTTGATAATGAGAAGTTACCATTTGTTTTTGAAACTGGGTGGGTGGATTCTAGATCAATGTGCCCAAACCTGCTAGCAATAGGTACACATCACGAGCAGAGATAACGCACAAGGCAGCTATCATGAAGGGAGTGATTCTAAAAATAATAAAATTTCGATACAAGGACTATGTTTTTGATGTCGGTAGAAAGAACACCATAAAAGTAACGACACCTTTAAATTTGTCCGTCACTACAAAACCAACAAGGAAAGGTAGGTAACATGTATGTGTATTTTTAGCTAACTTATTGGCAGGACAAACGTTAGTTATGTTAAACTTCGAATCGATTATGCATTTTATTGAAAAGACATATTATGAATGTAAAAAACAGGACTGGAAACTTGTCACCTTTTGGCGAAATGAACCATCTACATCCATGTAAGTCCCATGTAAATAATCTGCGAGTAAGCAGAACACTTTCTGTTTCAGTTATCTACTTCAGTATTGTAGTATTGTTTCCCTGTTGGTCCACTGTGTTAGACATGATGCGCGAGCTAGCACATCATTTCCTCTCCTGTTTTGTCGGCTGAACTGCACTGCTGCTGGATAGAAGGTCTTGTGTCACACCGTAACTTTTAGCTGACTCATAGACACTGAATCAACATTCATTGATAACACAACCCAGTGTTATTAATGTTAAGTGTTAACAGTGGGTAGTGTTAAAACTACAGTGTTGTCAGTGGGTCTACACTGGAAAGTTTTCATTTAACACAGGCAAATTTGCTGTGTATGATTCTAGCTTTAGTTTGCTCTTGAATATTATCTCATTAGTGACATATATACATCTATATAGATAAATATATTTAAATAATTATATTTTTTAAATACGTTTTATTTAATACAGTAGTTGTTTGACTTTGATGCAATCATTTTGTAGTAATTTGAGAAGCACATTATGGTATAAGGCTTATAACAGATGAAGGAAATTTGTTTTGCCAGTCAAGTTTATGACACCAGTCACTAAAAACACTTCAGTTTTTTCTATCTTTCCCAAATTGGCCACCGTAAGTGTCCAGAAAATGTGCCAGATACGCCATTGCAACATTTTAGAAACTAAAAACCTTTAGTTTTGAATCAAGTCAATTGGAGAATACAACGGATCAAATAAAGATTAGGATGTGATGACCAGCCCAGTGTGGGCTGGCGTACCTGGAATGAGAGAATGGACTCAATATGTGAATTGTTTATTTAGGTTTATTTCGTGTTAGTTATTATTCAGTGCATTGCATAGTGTTTTTTGGTTCCAAATCACCATGAATGTCAAATGATCGCTTCCCCTGAATCTAGCTGTAGTATAAACAATGTTGCGGCAATATCTTTGTCAGATTTTCAGGACACTGGCTGATTAACACTGGAAATATTGAACGTGCTGACGTGTTTTTAGTGACTGTAGTGTCGGAAACATGACCGGAAGAATGATTTTGAGCTGTTTAGGCATCTGAAGTGTTCCTTTAATAGGCCAAGGAAAAAGCAATAACAGTTTTTGTTCATAATGAAAATAAAATGAAAGTTTTCATGACCACTGTCTTTTAATTGATTTAAATGTGGAAATAGTGATCGATCAGAATTTTATATGACTTGATTTGTGACTTGACCTAAAGAAATGACTTGACTTGCTTGACTTATAGCAGGGACTTGACTTGACTTGCTTGATTTTCACCACGGTAACTTGACTTACTCCCACCTCTGCTGTCTATGCCCTCCCTCGGGGCCATACTAGGTACAACACAGCCGTTACTGTTTGAAACCACCTTATTGGAGACACTGAAGCTTGAGACATTACCCCTAACACCTCTGAATAAAACCCAGTATGTGTGTATGGGTGAGAGAGTGAATAAAGGATCAAGTATAAAAGATGTGGATTGGTAGGGATGGCAGGTTAGTGAAACTACTGTAAAGTGAATTGTGTGGTTGGTACAGATTGAGCTAGGGGGATTAATGCTCTTAAAAAGGAATTTAAACAAGATCATTTTCATTTAAGTTAAGTAAAAATAAGTATTCAGCAGAAATATGAATTTAACATAGAGTATAATATCTGCAAAATTGTTCTCATTTATACTTAACTGCTTCTCGTTCAAACTGGTTGACAGTTTGCGTAATCTTTATGTTAGCTAATGATTCATGTTGGTTGCACAGCATTAAACGTGTGGTTAAATGTCTTTTCCATGTTATATCCTTGTCCGTTCATGTGTCTGATGCTTAATAGGATATTGTGGGTGGATGTGCCTTTTGATAAATGGAAAACAACATACAATAACTGACAGAATAATGACAGGTAGGAAAGAGGGATCCCACAGCAGACCTTCGGTTTGGCAAGTTGAATTATTTTAGAATACCTCCCTGTAAATGTCAAAGAATAGAACTGGAAAAAGGAAACCATTTGCGCTTATTGCATGTTTTCCATTGTGATATGTATGCTTTTTTAGGTAGTGGCAAATTTTAAGGTATTTAGGTGGAAGCTAAATTGGTCTATGTAATTTCACTCTTGATTGCCACCCAGTAGGGGATCAAAAGCCACAGGCTTCTTCCTTGATTGCACAGTTATTTTTTCTTCCTTCATTTCTTTCCACTTATTTTTCCTACTCAATGGCAGTGAATAACAAGCAGTGCAAAATGATGTTGAAAACAATGTTTGGGTGAGTGACTATAGTGCTAAGAACCTCTTTTATTATCTCCTTTTTTCCTCATCTCTCCTGTCTCAAACAGGATATCCTTAATTAATTGAGGTCGTTTGAGGCTAGAGTAGCTTATTTAGCATCACAGAGCATAGCAGTATTTCATAGTCTAGTAGTCTGTTGTGTGCTGAATGGTGGCCAGATATTATAGAGTGGCTCATTGTAAAGATTGGAATAGAATAGGAGAACCCCCTATTGTAATTTTACAAACACCAGCAGCACATGTTAACTTCTTTCAAACCGGGACATTGTTTCTAATTAGAATATAGAAAAAATACAGTACATTATTATTTTTTTGCCATTATGGGTTAAATCAGTTTTCAGTTGAAGTATTATCTGGGAGTATAATTGTTGTGAATATAAATGAATGGAAGCCTTTCCAGTTGCAGTATGTACAGGATTTGAGGACAACATGGGAATTAGATTTTAATCAACATTTTAAACCCAGTTGCCTCCAAACAAAATAAGTCAAGCAAATGAAGTACTGTAAGTGAGAACCGTAATGAAAACGGATTTATCTGCTATAACACTTTGGAGAACAATTTAGCATATGATTGCAAACTTAAATAGCTGCTTTATCTTTTGAAGGGCTTACACTTCTGTCATGCTTCAAAGATATGCTGCCTAATGTTCCGTACAAGGGAGAGAAGTTGTTTATAAATCCAAAGTAGGCTCTTGCTCTAAAAATTATTGCGAAAATACCTAAAGTAACAAAAGTATAAAAATAACTTATTCCAGCTCTAAAATGCCATGATTCAACTAAAAGCCTTGTTACAGACAAGTTGCCTACACAGCACTTGACATTTAAAGGTAATTCCCCTCTGAGCCGACATACTCATCTGTGAATGGCAAGAAAATACACATTGTCCACAGTGCTTGCTGGGTTTACCACATTTTTTTTGTTGCATGGATTTTCATGTGGCGATGTGCCACAGCAAAATAATTGCCACCATACTGAACAAAAAGTAAAAAAAGAGGTAGATGTTTTACATCATATTTCTACCAAGATTTTGTAATACACATTCACTTTTCCTCTAGTCATAAATAATTTACCTGTGAACAAAACATCTTTCAAATGATTTATTATTTTTATACTTTTGGTACTTTAGGTATTTTCGCAATAATGTTTAGAGCAAGATCCTACTTTGGATTGATAGTGTTTGTATCTTAATTGTGAACACTGGAAGTTTATTTTATTCCAGTTATTGTTGCATTTATATTTTTATGTATTTATTTTTGAATTGTACTGCTGTAGCGCTTTAAGTATTCAGAAAGGCGCAATACAAATAAAATGTATTATTATTATTACTTTATGACATGCAGACCTGTCTGCTCAATTTGAGCACAATGCCTCAGAGCTAGCAGTGCGAGACTGTCATTTGCAGTAGTATTTACCTAAATGTATCCTTTGCTCAGGGCTCTACAGTGCAACTGTTTTACTTGCATAGGTGACTAAATATAGATGTGCCCGAATGGCATAATTCAAGCATGTGCACGCTTGTGAGTAGTGATTTGTACACCCAAACGAAATACTCTAGTAGTTATAGTATTGCTGGTATTTTGTTTGATGGTAAGTGTACAAAGAACTACAAAAACCATGATGTAACCATAGTCAAGTCGGCCAAAGCATAAGTCCTCTGTTTACTAGAAGTGCAAGCCTTTGAATAGGCAGCTAGCTAGCTTTAGAGGATTTGTAATGTCGACGTGTTATTTTAAACAAACATATTTTCTGTCAGCGCACATTATGCATCAATAAATATTTTCAGCAAGATTTAAGAGTAGAATGTGTTGACAGATCCATATCAGATTGCCCACTACACCTAGCATATTACGTGTGACAGTGGAGGCTGGTAACATAAAATTTGAAAAGGAAGGGAGACTAGCGGTTCGGTTGTTGACCACGCAGACAGCCAAGGATTTAGGAATAACGTTCAACTGAAACATTTATTGAAAGCATTATTGAGTAAAATCCACTATAGAAGGGGTCTTTGTTTTTGGTGTAACAGTATGGAAGCAGTGCTCCTCATAGATAGGTGGAGTTAGAAAACAACTCCACTCTTTCCCTCAGAGCAGGACAGGCTTTACTCTAGAAACACACACCTAAAACAGTTATGCTGTCATAGACAAATGACAAAACTACTTACAATGTTAAGAAGCAGCCGCGGTCGGTGGATGTTAATTGAGGATGACGGGCTCGCATTATTTTTGGGACTGAAGTGAATGGAACGGTGTGTAGCACACCCCTGTTCCACCAAGTCCAGATGGTAATGCGAGCCCAGTCTCCCCAATTAAGATCCACCGACCGCAGCTTAGAACATGCTGCTATCCTGTCACATTGTAGGTGTGTTGAAGAAAGGGAGACCAAGGCAAGTAGATGATGGTTCGTATTATTGGTCCAGGAAATGCACAAGCAGAGGAATACAGTGCGTGCGACTCTATTAGCGAGTACACAACGGTATATAGAATCACATATTTACTCACACTCTAACACGGCGTGGACGCAGACAATAAATCTATAAAAAGCTTATGCAAATACTCAAACTAAACATCACACTTTTCACACTTACTGAAATGTTGTAAACCTCCTGGAATCAGCAACCAAGAGACCATGTAACGGTGACAATATAACATCGATGCCCAACACCTTACTCTAGTTTGGCCACCGTTTTTATAGCACTACTCCCTAACTTAATTGAACACTTTGATCATCAGATCTACAAGATACCAGCCTGACCTAACCTAAACCCTATCCTAGTAATAGCCAAACTAGAAAAAGGTGTCACATGGGACAAAACACATACAAATGACAACCAAAGACTACAATGCAATGCACCGGAATACTAAAAGGATTTCTTTTTTATTTAAACACTCTTATTTTCATTATTGAGTCCATGTCCCAGTCCGATGTTCACGCCAGCCCTCATTGGGCTGGAGGTGACATAACCATTATAGTGGGGCACATATCTATGGCAGATACAAACATGTAAATCATTTTTAGACTTTAGGATTTTTTTATATTAATTGTACTGGCTTGCTTTTGTATAATTTGATGTGAATTTGATGAATTGTCATGTAAAACCTGAGGGTGTGTGATCACAAAAGTCAACATTGTTCCATATAATTAATCTGTTCTGGTAATTCATTTTACAACTATATTCAATACACAGGGAGCAATAGAGGGAAGTAATATAATCCCTGATCAAGTATTAAGACAGTTAGATCTTAACATGTCATCATCAATCATCATCATCAGTATGCTCCTGACAAGCTGACTGGCACCTTGCACGGCTGACACCTTGCACGTTCGACACCGCTGTCGGTGTATGAATGTGTGAATGAATAGGTGAATGTAAGGCAGTGTAAAATGCTTTGGTGGCCATTGTTGGTCAGAATAATGCGCTATATAAATGCAGTCCATTTACCATCTGTCCAAGGAACTGCAGAGCTGCAAACAAGGCAGGGTCAGTGATGATTGGGAGGGGAAGAAAATGGGGGGGGGATTAAAGAGGAAGAAAAGCACACAATGCTGAAGAATAGTCTGAAGAGGAGTCCTGAGTATATTTATTCACTGGATTGTCATGTAGCCTTGTGAAATAATTGTCACTGTTTTTATTCATCCAAAAATCTATTTATGATCAGCGTGAAATTGGCCCCCCACCCAACACAACATGTCGGCAAATTAGTCTCAATCGTTTAATGCTTGTTAATGCTGGTTTGTGCTGTCAAGATTTTTATTTGTGCTACTATGTTTTTTGTATGAAATAATATTTTATAGGTCATTATGAGATCACTCATCCCACCTACATGTTCCAAATTCACTCAATACAGGCTAAATTGTTTGTGCTTTGTTAGTGCTGGTTCGTGCTGTTGAAATGTCTGTTTGTGCTGCTACATTTATTTCTAGGTGATGACGTCACCAATCCTCCCACAAGTCACTACAAATATTCTCAATCATTTGTGCTGTTGCAAGTTAAATTTTTACGAATGTTGTTCTTAACAATACAGTTAAGATGTCACACTGTTAAGATCTATTCACCCCAAAAGCCCATATCTCCTTTGGTCAAAACTCCTTCCAGTTCGCAGCAGCAACTGGAACAAACTACAAGAAACTCCCTCACCCTTTTAAAGGGACACTCCAGCCTTTTAGCACGTCAAAATCATTGTCCAGGTCGGTTTTCCCAACATCCAAGTAAAAACAACACATTTTAAATGCGCTCTGCACTTCCTAAGCTGTCATCCGTAAGTTTTTGAGTTCACAGATCATCCCTGAATGAAACTACGGGAGAGGAGATCATAAAACTGCACACTCTGTCCGTGAATAGGTGTACTACGGTACAGTGGATGGCAGAATATGCACCGTTTAAGAGTGATGATTGCATCTGTTTGTTAGATTATTTGAGTTGACACTCAAATGGACCAAAGAGTTTTTGAAAAAAAAACAGCCAGGCCAGATGGAGGACTAAATTATCACAGGTAAGGAGCTGATGTACCATTATCTACTTGGGTGGGTTTAGCCTTTATTAGCTCCAATTTAGCATCTTGCAATTGTGTAAATTCTTGGAGAAAATAATGTAAAATTAATAACTATGCATAACAGGTTACTCTGTTAAAACTCTGTTAAATTTAAAGAAATGGTGGTTGTATACTTTTTGGTGCAATTGTTTGGAAATAACAAATGAAAGATGAGTGGCTAACTAGTCCATTGTCTGTGATTTTCATTCAGCTCCCGGCCTATCTGGAGTGAATGTAGCATTGTTAGTTTTATTGTAGCTATTGGTGATTGTCTAAATACTTTGAGGAATGAACAGAAATAATAAAAATGCCTAACAGACTTACTGTACGTACACACCGCCACAGACTTGAGCTTCCAAAGAAGCTCTGGACGCCCTGTCAAGGACGCTTGTGAAAAAAGTATGGGGAAGCTTTAGACGCTTTGGCCGCTCTGACGTGGTATGATCAGACTGTAAAAATAGGGCAGGACTAGCATATGTAGCCTATTTAAATATATTGTGAGCAAATTAATTGCATTCCCGCTTAAATCGAGGGAACATATTTCCAAAAAGAGTTGAACTCCTCCTCATATGTGTATCACTGGTTCATTATGGATAATCACGAAGTTGTTGTGTTTGGTGCTGCTTTATTGTATTTGCGGAGAAGACGTCGACGTCGGAGAGTTTGGGTTCATGACACACTCCAGGACCATCATCAATTCGGAGAGTATCACTGGCTGGTGCAGCAGCTGTGGCTTGATGACGAGAGGTTCCAGTGGCCCTTCAGGCTGGACATGGAGCAGTTTGACAGCGTGCTGTCAAAAGCGGCGCCGCTCATTATGATGACTAGCACCAATTACCGCCGTGCAATATGTCCTGCTGAGCGTCTGGCTATTTGCCTGCGGTTCTTGTCTACAGGGGACTCCTATCGCACTATTGCTGCCAGCTATCACATGGGAGTGAGCACTGTGGCCAACATTGTCCCCAAAGAATGTAGGGCCATTTGGGAGTCCATGGTGGAGGAGTACATGCCAGTGCCCACCACTGAGGATTGGCTGAGCATCGCCAAGGGGTTTTACCACCGGTGGGCTTTCCCCAATAATCTTGGATCCATTGATGGGAAACATGTGGTGATTAAGTCTCCTGACAATTCTGGGTCCATGTTCTTTAATTACAAGGGGACTTATTCAGTTGTGCTTCTGGCAGTGGTAGATGCCCAATACTGCTTTCGGGTAGTGGATGTGGGCAGCTACGGGAGGACGCGTGACGGCGGTGTCCTGGCCAACTCCACCTTCGGTCAGGCACTAATGGACGGGACTCTTGGCCTGCCACAGGATGCTCTGCTGCCGGGAGCTGAGCATCTAGGACCGCAGCCACATGTCTTTGTTGCTGATGAGGCCTTCCCACTGCGCCGTAACCTCATGCGGCCTTTTCCTGGCCTCAACCACTCTGGCAGGCGCAGAGTATTCAACTACAGGCTGTCACATGCAAGGCTAATTGTTGAAAATACCTTTGGTATTCTCACGTCTCAGTGGCGTATGTACAGAGGAGTCATTGGGGTCAGCCCTGCAAATGTGGACGCCTGTGTGAAGGCTACCTGTGTCCTGCATAATTTCCTGAGGAGGACCTCCAGGGCATCAACCAGGGCAACTGCAGGACCACCGCCGGCTGCAGACAGGGAAGTTCCTGCCCTACAGTCAGTAACGCGAGTGGGCAGCAACAACTCAGCACGGGAGGCCATCCGTGTCTGGGAGACATACCTCCTATTTCTCCACCGAGGGAGCTGTCCACTGGCAACCTGGAGTATAAGCCTAGTGCTTCAAAACGGCTCTTTTAAGAGCCAACAATTACATTAAAGCATAATTTCCATAGCTAAGCACCTATACACTTTTAAACTATAATATCATGGATTTAAAAATAATATGAAACACACACCAAGAATGTTGAAAATAATTTACAATATACCTGAAGAAACCATGAACAGATCCTTTAGCTTTTTTACCCCTCACATCACATTAAATAGAATTGCAGTGGAGAACTTTGAATCCTTTATTTGCTAGCCTAGAAATAATATCTGTATTTTGTCAGAAACGACTGAATTAGTCTAAAATACGTCTTAATTTATTTTGCTTTTAGATTGATCTAATTCCCGTCAGACAGTTACGCAAAAAAATATAGATTTATATGTGCATGTGAGGGAGAGAGAACAGGGGGCAGCTGACAGCACTGTGAGGGTAACAGGCTTACTAACACCCCTCACAGTGTTGTCAGCTGCATCCCGCTCCTTTCAGCCCAAGGGTCATCCTCACGACACTTTGCCTCATACAGCAGGCGGTGCATCTCAAACTTTAGATCCTGCCTTGTTCTTAAAGACAGGGTTCTGAAGTCTTCCTGCAGGCTTTAAAAAAATAGCTATCACTATCCTCAGGAGGAGGAGGAGGAGGAAGAGGAAGAGGAGAAGGGCTGGGGACAGGGACCGGTCTGTTGCTCACAGCCTCCAATGCTGTGAGCAGTCTCTCCTCAAAGTCAGAGGTATGAGGCCTCTTCCTTCTCGGGGCGGGCTGGCTAGCTCTCTGCCCTGGTGTGTTTTCTGTCTGAAGCTCTGGTGCCTGAAGCTCTGGTGCCTGAAGCTCTGATGCTTTAAGCTCTAATGCCTGAAGCTCTGATGCTTGAAGCTCTGGTGCCGGCTCTGATGCCTGAAGCTCTGATGCATGAAGCTCTGATGCCTGTTCTGGTGCCTGAAGCTCTGATGGCTGCTCTGGTGCCTGCTCTGGTGCCTGAAGCTTGAAGCTCTGGTGCCTGCTCTGGTGCCTTAAGCTCTGCTGCTTGAAGCTCTGATGCTTGAAGCTCTGATGCCTGACTGTGCCCGGTCATGGCATTATGACTGAGATCTGGGCATTGTCGACTGTCATCTAGTGTGTCCCCTACCCCCATATTACTGGACGTTGGCCGGTTCTCCGTGAAAGGATTGAGGAAACCCATGACCGCACTGTACCGCCATGGCCGGGCACTGATTGCACCCGCGCCACTCATTTGCCTATCTTTTTCCTTCTTTCTTTCCTTCCTGAACATGTCTCTCAAGCCTATCTATTTCTTTTTGCAATACTCAGCTAGTGAACAGACAACAGGAAAAAACACAACCAATGAGTATTCAACATCACAGAGCAGCTTTTTTACATGAAGGCCTATTTTTCTCTCTTGTAAGCTTAACTGCATTAGATATGCTATACTATGCTTTGATTACTCTTCTGACTGGTACTTTTAAACCTACAGTATGCATCCCTCATCCTCTGGTTGTTTTTATTCAAAAGTGTTATCCATTAATCAATTAGGGAAATAGCACGATTAACATTATTTATTTTCAGAATTAATTACAGAAAATAAAAAATCCACAACAGTTACTGCACTATATCGATATTTATCAAGTGTTAATCATGTGCTGCTGGTATGCATTTAGGGGGAGTGTTACGATGTGTGTAGGTGAATAGATGGAGACCAGCGCTGGGAGTTGGATTTGCTTGTTTTAATGACAGTAACTTAAAAACAAAACACCTAGACCTCTTCGGTCATCTTCAAAACGGCAACTTGATATCAAAACAACAAACACAAGAATGACAAGGTACGTCCCCTACAGCTGACAGCGTCTACTCGAGAATGGACT
>JACXGM010023983.1:0-15987 GCA_016801145.1 Umbra pygmaea
AGGAGAGCATTTTAGAACCAAATCAAACCCATAGTCACTACATAGAGGAGAGCATTATAGAACCAGATCAAACCCATAGTCACTACATAGAGGAGAGCATTTTAGAACCAAATCAAACCCATAGTCACTACATATAGGAGAGCATTTTAGAACCAGATCAAACCCATAGTCACTACATAGAGGAGAGCATGTTAGAACAAAATCAAACCCATAGTCACTACACAGAGGAGAGCATTTTAGAACCAGATCAAACTTGAAAAAACCTGCAGATACTAGGCCCTATGTGGAACCAGTTTGACACCCCTGCTCTAGAGTCAAGCATAAGGCCCATATCACTCTCATTCAGGCTATGGGCTAGAGAAGACAGATGGTCCAGATGGAACAATTTCAGTTTAACGCTTATGGTGACCAATACGTTTTTAAATGACGTATACTGTAGTATTCAACTAAAATATGTTGTAGTGTTCAACTGAATCATGTTGCCGAACTCAACTGAAATACTTTGTAGTATTAAACCGAAGTATATTGGAGTATTTAACTCCAGTCTATTGTATTTAGATAATTTCTCTCACCAGTTAAAGTCTCCGTCAGAACACGGGCAGGGCTTGGCCGTGAGGGCCGAGGTGTAGCTGCTCCCCTTGATGCAGGATGATGTGTCCTTCCTCTTCCTGAAACTTCTCTCCTGACCCATGATGCACTTCTCTCCCTGAGGAGGACCAACACATTAGACTCTCTACTGTGTAGGACACACAGGATATTTACACAGAAATGTGAGAGTACGCGGTTTACTTTACTTATGGAAAATAAACTAAATCAGTACATTGTGGGTAAATGTGGCAGTCTCCATGGCAATAAAGTTTTTTTGTCTAAGGGTTAAATTTATGGTTAGTGTTAGGTATTGCTGGGTTTTGACGGAGTGTGTGTGTGTGTGTGTTTTTGTGTACCTGCAGATCTGTGAGTATCCAGGATTCGTAGTCAGCCTCTGTACATTCTCTGGAGAATGACTGTCTGAAATCCACCTTGACCAGCTCCCAGTCAGACTGGTAGCTGATGTGACCAAATACCCTGGAGACATCAAAATAATTCCTGGATTACATATTATCCTGGAGACACAAATCAAAATGATTCCCAGATTGCTAAATACCCTGGAGACACACTCACCAGCCACTTCATTAGGTACACCTTGCTAGTACTGGGTTGGACCCCCTTTTACCTTCAGAACTGCCTTAGTTCTTCTTGGTATAGATTCAACAAGGTGCTGGAAAAGTTCCTCAGAAATTACGGTTCATATTGACATTATTGCATCATGCAGTTGCTGCAGAATTGTCGGCTGCACATCCATGATACAAATCTCCTGTTCCACCACATCCTCAAGGTGCTTAATTGGATTGAGATTTGGTGACTGTGGAGTCCATTTGAGTACAGTGAACTCATTGTCATGTTCAAGAAACCAGTTTAGAATGACGTGAGCTTTGTGACATGGCACATTATCCTGCTGGAAGTAGCCATTAGAAGATTGGTACACTTGGTCATAAAGGGATGGACATGGTCAGCAGCAATACCCAGGGATGCTGTGGCATTTAAACAAAGCTCAATTTGTACTAAGGTGCCCAAAATGTCATGAATATATCCCCCACACCATTACACCACCACCACCAGCCTGAACTATTGATACAAGGCAGGAGAGATCCATGCTTTCATGTTGTTTATGACAAATTCTGACCATACCATCTGAGTGTCACAGCAGAAATCAAGACTCATCAGACCAGAAAATATTTAATTCATCTTAATTGGTCCAATTTTGATGGGCCCGTGCACACTGGTAGACACAGTTTGCGTTTCTTAGCAGACAGGAGTAGCACCGGTTTGGTCTTCTGCTGCTGTAGCCCATCTATTGTATTCTATTCTGGCCATTCTCCTCTGACATCTGCCATCAACAAATCATTTTCGCCCAGAGAACGGCCGCTCACTGGATATTTTCTCTTTCTCTGTAAACCCTAGAGATGGTTGTGTGTGAAAATCTCAGTAGAGCAGCCCTTTCTGAAATACTCAAACCAGCCCATCTGACACCAACAACCATGCCACGTTCAAAGTCATTTAAATCACATTTCTTCCCCATTCTGATGTTTGGTTTGGACATCAGCAGATTCTCTTGACCATGCCCACATGCCTAAACGCAATGACTTGCTGCCACGGATTTGGCTGATTAGCTATTTGAGTTAACGAGCAGTTGAAAAGGTGTACCTAATGAAGTGACCAGTAAGTGTACATCAAATGATTCCCAGGTTACCAAAAACCCCGGAGACACATCAAAATGAGTCCCAGATTACTAGATACCCTGTTGACAGAAAACAGCAAAGGTTTTCTTTATAAACACTTGAATTTAGATTCTCCAGGATTATAAAATCAACAGACACGACTGCACTCAGCCAATCCCCTGTCTTCGGAACAGGTCAGCGCGCCATCACTCTGATAATGAACACATTAGTACTTTGCAGAGATCCAATTGAGCACTAATCCAAAGACACAGATTTCCCCTTATGATGGCTTTCAAAGACCACTCTGAACAAAATAACTGCTAGGTCTTTCATGGTTTCTATGTTCCACAAGCAGAGTTCCACAACATATTTCCACTAGGTGGCAGAATTCCATTGAGTAAAAACACAAAGGTCCTATATTTACTTGTATTACAAACCTACCATTTTCAGCAGCTTTTCCCCCCTTAGTCCATCTGTGAGAACATGCTCTTTTGGGAACAGATTGACATCACAGCAGCACGAGCATCTGTTCTGTTAACTGTGCAACCATTGAATTTAACCCGTTGTAATATGTGGCAACTGTGAATTATTGTTGTGATTGGTGGTGAACGGCTTCCCAATCACAGACTGCCGTCATCATCCTCTCTTAAAATCTCTGTTTATTATTATATTTCTTTTTCGTTCTGCTGCATATTGCTTTTTTCTTCGATGTATATTTCTTCTTTCCTTTCTCTTTCTGTCTTGTCTCCTTTTTCTTTCCACCATTCCTGTCCTGATTTTCTTTCTCTGCCTCTCTCAACTGTCAGTCAGATCATCACGAGCCCCTTAAAATCTGCCAAGTCACCTAGTATGACCTTACCAGGCTCTCGTCATTAGTATGTGAAGAGGCCTCTCACCCTGCCAGTGTGTCCTTGGTGATAAGTCACCGTTCAAAGACCGCATTAGAACATGGCAATCCTGCGCTCATCAAAAACCAAAGTCAGGGCTGGGAAATAGACCGTGGGAAATCATTGTTGGTCATCAGATGTCCTCATACCTCACAGGCAAATCACTGTGTGTTTTCATCTGTGTTTGTTTTGTCCGACAAACCAATTGGGACGTGTGGCCACTGCTCAAAGGATTATGAAATTGTTGACCTGCTAGCTTGTTGTGGTCTTTACATTAGCCCACCTTTCTGCTCAGATTATACATGTGTCCTTGAGAATGACAGAAATAGAGCGACAGAAGGATGTGCTCAGATGCACTCATCTTCACCACCACCAGGCTAAACGACTCCACGAGAGCAAGGGCAGAATATGCAGCAAAAAATCCCAGACGAAATGACAGTTGTCAAAATATTCGCCGAACTCCAGCGAAGATTGAGTGAGTTGGGGAGATGAGGGAACCCTGCTGGTTCCTTAGGCTGCATACGCTCCACACTGCGTCCCTAAGCTCCGTCTGTTGTAGCGGAGCAGTCAGGATTTAGGCTGCTCTCGGGGGCCGAGCAGCATGGGGCAGAACGGAGACCGCCAGATCAATTCTCGCTCTCTTCTGGGTGAATCATTGCCAGGCCATCATGTCCGAGAAATATGCTTGAGGTAGCCTGACACCCGATATTAAAATTGAAAGTTTAACTTAACCACGCCACTGACGTACAAGTAACGTGGTATTGAAGCAATTCGCAGAGCTGAAATTTCAATCGAGAGGCTTCTGGACGATTCCAAGGTACACTTACGTCATGACCAGGGTTTCGTCTCCCGGCTCACTCAGCAGTCCATCCACGAACACGGAGGTGCTGGTGAAGTTGTGGGTGGTCCATGTGTTTCCCTCGTCAACACTGAACCTGGGGAGAAATAACGTCAGCACAATGACTGTTTATAGGCGTCGGCCATCGTGAAAGTGGACATTTAAGGAAACATTCTCTGTGGTGAGACTGAGGTAAGAAGCTGCCATTTTATAAACTGCAGTACTGTAACTTATTAAATAGAACAGTCATCTTGGACAAGGACATTCAAAATATAATACATAATTGGAGAGAATGAGGTTCAGACATTTTTGCAAATACAACGCTTCATGTGAGTGAAGATGCAGACCTGGAGTAGTAACACTGTGAGAAAAGAACCTCCAACCTTGTCAGAAACGTGACCTAAACATGACATGACGCACAACATTTCTGCAAGTGTTTGTCCCAGAAACACCCACACTACGGTTTATTAGTCACATAATTTTGGGAAAGGATAAGGTACCCTAAGCTATTGCAGACTGTGCAGCTCAACCAGAGAGCTACAGTAAAGAGATACTAGTGTGATGGTAGATCCTCCTATCTCACGTTTTCATCCTCTGTCATCATCACTTAGAGCATGTTAAAATAATGACTCATCCCAAGTACGGAATGTCATCCTTTTGCTGCAATCTGATGTTTTCACTGGATTTAAAAGAAAACAAAGTTGCACCCTCTAGATTGCAGCTCCGAACGATTTCTAAAATGAAATACAAATGTTTCATACATCACTGTTAAGATATGAACTCCATTTACCTGATCATTTTGTCCTAATTAGGGACTTCCCAAAACTTGTGAACTCAGCAAATAACTGAAAAGTAATTGTAAAAGTAACTTTACCCAACACTGCCCATGACCACAGTTGTAGTTCCCTTTAATGATTGGCATCATGAGTGTTTTCCTGGGTTCTGGGTCAAGGCCCCACCTAAACTAGACTGCCTCCTATGTTATGACCATGCTTGTACTCCACTAGATGTGCCTTGAAGAGGGGGGTATTGTTTTGGTCTGATGCAAGAATGTGCCAGTCCTTGGTTTCATTATTTTTTAAACTTGTTGTTTTTCTTATATGGCATAGTTCAATCAATAATCTTTTTTTTTTTTGGTGGAGTTTTCATCATTGTTTCATCAAACATTTTGTCCTTGCAGCCTCTCATTTTGAATTTGTCAACAATTTTCTTGACTTTGATGTAAAGTCAGAATGCTGGCTACAGATATATTTAACTTAACTGGCTAAATGGTTTACCACTCTTCAGGAGAACAGGATGCACACTGTCTGAGTAAGTTATAATGATCTGTTGGCTTTCTGTGTAGATCCGTACAGAATGTAGTACAACAACCTCTTTGATGATCCATATGTCCAAATAGTTTATTTCTCGCTCATCATATAAATACACATTATTATTTTGTCCATAATATGCATTTTCTTTTTTTTAAGTTGAAGTTTTCAACTTCTGGATCCAATATGCACGTTCATAACATTTACTAATCCTAAAACATAATTTATGTATTTTTTTGTAGTTTTCGAAAAAGTTAAATAGTCCAAGCCTAAGTCCCTGCCTCAAGGCCATCTTTTGGTGGAAAGTGTTCCAGGCTCAAATGCGCTGTGCACGATTGAGCCTGGGGATGATGGTTGTAGAGGGCAGGTATCTAGGGACATTTAACACAAGGAACGCACATTACTTTTTGTTTGTAAATTGTCCAGATTCCAAATAACTCTTTATTGTAGCTATAATCCTCTTGTATATTCAAGTGAATAGTCAATGTTTATTTTCTGATAAAAATCACTTGAAAATTATGCCCACATCAAATAATTTGCGCAATCTTGGTTTCTTATGGGGTTCTCGAGGAACATGTTAAGCCAGTGTTCTGTTCTTCATAATTCTACATCTTGATTTTTCTTTCCCTCAGATCAGTGGCCAGTTTGGTCGGTTCCTGCCCCTAATGAGATTGTCTAGTTTGGTACAATTGTTGAGTTCATATTTTAGATCATGTTGTTTATTTTCCAGTAAAGTTTGAATGTTTACGTTGTCTTTAATTAGATTCATCAGGTCCAGTGAACATTTGAGTGGCACACCAACATTCACAGACCTCTAGCCAACTGAGAGATCTTTTCACCAACTAAGTCGGTACAGAATGACTCCATTTACACCTGCATTGAACGCTTTTCACAATTCATACTGTATGTATACTGTAAACAAAACCTGGCTACATACCACAGCAAAACTATGTTTTGCATTGTGTCCTCTAAACTCTGACAGTGACATTTTGACATTAATAAAAGGGACATGCTGCAGTGGGACCTAATTCATAAAAGCCATTGGTCCAGAATGTCAGGATATTGGCAGGGGAAATTTTTGAGTTACCAAGGAGCTCAAAAGTGTAGGTGAACCTCTTGTGGTTTACATATTTCATGAAGTAGGCTTGGAAATACAGAGGGCCTACATCCTCAAACATCCAATTGTTTGACAGCATCAAGTGGTCTTCTGAGAGGGGGAAAAATGTCTCGTTTCAAGAAGTGGATTTTGGACGTATTTCAGTTTCTGGGTTTTTAAAGAGGGTTCTGTTGGTTGAAGGACCGTTAAATGACTCTTGACCAGTATAGACCAGTTACTTATGCCTGTATCACTACTGTAGACCAACCCCATCCCTTCTCTCTACCTGTCGTTCTGTCTCTCTCTACTCCCGTCACCGTGGTGCTGGTGTGCAGAGGCGTCATGCCCATTGAAACACATGCCCCCTCAGATTTTTGAGCCAAGTGGATTTTCTTTGTAATATCTGTATTTGTGGGTACATGTTCACGTGTGTTGTGCACACTGTGCCCCCTTAAAAAAATAGGTGCATAACATTTCTACTGGTGTGTTTCGGAGTCTGGACCCTAGAGTGCTACACCAAACATATACATGAAATTTTATCCTGAGAGAGGTACATCCCCAGAAGCAACTTAGGTTAAAGTGTCTAGCTCAAGGGCATAACGACATTTAGGCACACTCGTGCATGAAAAGAAATCAGTGATAAGAATCCTTCCCACTGAGCCACATGACGCCTGCTGATCAAGATAAATGATAAGGCTTCATCAATGAGTTTTTTATTCCCTTTGTTTCATTTAAACTTCCTGTAACGAGGTTATGGCTTCAAAAGGAAAACCTCAGGATATCTCCTGTCAAAGCTTGTTGATTAGAAGTTTGTTTTTAAAATTCATTTAAACTTATGTTTGTATATATATATAATGTTTTAAGGAATATTTTATTGACAGTATGCGGGGCTCACTTGAGTATTTTCAGAGGGATAGAAGTGTCTTTGATGGCAACGATGACCCCTCCATGGTCCAGGTACAGGATGTGATGCTCCTCCTCAAACACCTGCACACAGGAAGTAGACAATTGTTACTATCCCATCTGAATTCAAGGAAGTTCTCTTCCAAACTGGATTGTGGGAGATACAGTTCAGTGGAAAAGCATAGAAATTAGAGGCTGTCTTAAAACTCATTTTATGTGGAACTCAGGTAAAACAGACAATTAGAATTTAATCTCCTCCTTGAATGTCCTCGATAGAATCAAATGTCTTATTTTACAGCTCTGTACCTTTCCGGAGAGAAATAGAGAGAAAGCTGGAGGGTGAGAGACAGGAAGATATAGAGTGAGAGAGACAGGAAGATGTAGAGTGAGAGAGACAGGAAGATATAGAGTGAGAGAGACAGGAAGATAAGAAGTGAGCGAGACAGAAAGATAGGGAGTGAGAGAGACAGGAAGATATGGAGTGAGCGAGACAGAAAGATATAGAGTGAGAGAGACAGGAAGATAGGGAGTGAGACAGGAAGATAGGGAGAGAGACAGGAAGCGGGGAAGAAAGGAAAATAGGGAGTGGGAGAGACAGGAAATTGGGAGTGAGACAGGAAGCTGGGAAGAGAGGAAAATAGGGAGTGAGAGAGACAGGAAAATAGGGAGTGAGAGAGACAGGAAGATACAAAAGGGAAAGATACAGGAAGATAGGGAGTGAGAGAGACAGGAAGATATGGAGTGAGAGAGACATAAAGATAGGGAGTGAGACATGAGAATAGGGAGTGAGACAGGAAGATAGGGAGTGAGACAGGAAGATAGGGTGTGAGACAGGAAGATAGGGAGTGAGAGAGACAGGAAGATATGGAGTAAGACATGAAGATAGGGAGTGAGACAGGAAGATAGGGAGTGAGAGAGACAGGAAGCTGAGAAGAGACAGATAGAGAGACAGGGAGAAGGGCCCTAGAGAGCAAGAGAGGGATAGGATACTGGAGAACCACAGAGACAGTAGTTCCCAAACCGACCCCTACCGACTACGCCATTGCTTGCACTGAGGGTGACTTTCTCAGAGGGGTTTTTGCTCAACCTGAATATTTTAGACTCTTGTGCAAATGCCGGAGGTGCACGCCAACATGCAAATGGAGGGCCGAGTGCGGAGTGGAGTGTGGAAGTCCATCTGGGATTCGGAGGCACTCACCTGTCTCCAAGACTTCCCACAGTCTGAGGTGACGTACATCTCCTCTTTATATTCCACTAGCTGGGAGCCCAGGTTGCCTGAGAGAGAGAGAGAGAGAGAGAGACCAAGAAAGTCAGAGGAATAGAGAAAGAAAAGAAGGGAAGAAAAAAGAAGCGAAAGCTCAACAAAATTGCCGGATGTGAATAGTATCAAGGCCATGACGTTTAATTTATTTCATATCGTTCTATTTATTCCACTCAAGTGATTACTTTTAGCCCTTCCTCCCCAATTATGGTGCCACCAGCCGCCTCTGCATCCACCTCGTTCCTCCAAGTGTGTCATTTTCACTCGAAGAGAAAGTGAACAAGACAGTAAAAACTGTGTTGGATCAAAGGGTTTCTGCACTGACAAATCATTTCAGATGAAGGAGGGTAATTTTCCTCTCATTCTTAACAGCGGGAGCGAGGGGCAAATAGGAGAGAAGGGATGTCAAGGCGGCTCATTCTCACCCGGGGGGTTAAGGCGGCCCACTTATCCCCTTCAGTCAGGACCCACTTGGAGTTTTCCTCCAGGGGGGCCCGCAAAAACCTAGCGAATAAATAAGGTCAGCGGTAGCTGGGCGTACTCTTCTCTTGACGTTGGATTGTTTCGGCACTGGGCAGTGCAACTTAAGTACTGTCGGTCTGTCCAGAGGGCCGGCACTGACGCTGCTCAGCCACTGTGTTCTTCTCATTAACGGAGGTTTGATGAAGTACAGGACTGCTTTTCCGCCATGTCGTCCGTCTGCCGTCGGCCTGTGTTATGGCCATCCTCGTTGAGGGGCCAACAGTCTTTCCGAAGGCTCCGTTTTTACAGCACCACAGAGGGCGGTGAAGACAACAGGCTCACAGCTGCCTGGCTGTAATAACTGGGCCAGTAATCTCTCAGTAGAACCAGAACGCTGAGGCTTAAAGGCCTATTGGAGCTTGGAGAGTGACAGGCTGCGGGGGGTCTCTGTGTAATGTCCCCACGTTACCACCTCAGAGAAGAACTGAGCTGCGTTGTTCTGTGTGGAGCTAAACAATCAGCGCTGATAGGTCACGACTTCCCATTGTACAGTTGCAGCCACGGCCGCTGCGGTAACTACTGTATGCCCCTGCTGTTGCCATGGTAGTGGCTGTTGTGGTTACTCACCTGCACCCATTATGAGTCCGGGAGCAGAGTCTTTGGTATGCACCGTCCCGGAGACGTAGGGGTTGTCAGCCCAGCGCAGGTGGAGCTGGAGGTGACAATCAGGCTGGAGAGAAACAGAGGGTTAACGTGACTGTGTGTTTGTGCATGCCTCACCTACATCAACCCAGCTATATAACCCACCTATATCAACCCTGCTATATAACCCACCTACATCAACCCAGCTATATAACCACCTATATCAACCCTGCTATATAACCACCTATATCAACCCTGCTATATAACCCACATATATCAACCCTGCTGTATAACAACCTATATCAACACAGCTATATAACCCACCTATATCAACCCAGCTATATATAAATACCTACATCAACTCAGTTATATAACCCACCTATATCAACCCTTCTATAGAACCCACATATATCAACCCTGCTATATAACCCAACTATATCAACCCTGCTATATAACCACTTATATAAACCCTGCTATATAACCACCTATATCAACCCAGCTATATAACCACCTATTACAACCCAGCTATATTACCACTTATATCAACCCAGCTATATACCCACCTACATCAGCCCAGCTATATAACCCACATATATCAACCCAGCTATATAACACACCTATATCAACCCTGCTATATAACCCACCTATTTCAACCCAGCTATATAACCCACCTATATCAACCCAGCTGTATAACCCACCTATATCAACCCAGCTATATAACACACCTATATCAACCCTGCTAACCCTTGCAAACAACTGAACTTTATTTTCATCCTTACACAGATTTGTTTTTGCTTGTAGCACTGTGGAACCCCTATTTTCGCACATCTGATTGCCATAATTACCTAAATGAAAGCTTAATCAGGATACTCAGAACTGGGGTTGGAGAGAGCCTACAGGACAGTATATTGTTAGGGAGCTCTGATAAACGGTGTTGAAAAAATCTTTTCCACACTTTCCTTTTCTCCTTCCATCTATTTGTTACACATCTCCCGTCTCGCTCACCCTCCCTCCCTACTGAGACCAATCGAGTACAGTAAACTTTACTCTCTGGAACATTCTATCCCCAATACTGATGGAATCCTGTTGCACCTGTACTAAATCAACAGGGCTCTGTTCAGCCCTTTTAACGCCCAACAATAAATCAGTTGCTAAAAAAAGGAAGCAATTTAAAACAACTTTGCGGAACTATTAGCCACTAGATTAAGCACAGATAATGAACATTAATCTACCGCGTATGGATTCATTTAACAGTAATTTACTACCACCTTGCTTCAGTTAAACAAGCCATTATTACTAAGGTGTTATTTGAGGGCCGTTAATGTAGAAACAGCTGTTATTTTGCGTAATATGATTTTGGTAGCGTGATTTGATTTGTGTTGATTTGTGTTGACATAAACCCAGACAGTGCAGGGTTTATGTCAAGGGACATAAAGCTGTCTCTGTGACCTATCACCTGGCGTCGCTGGTGACCCACTGTGGAGATAAACGATGACCTCGTAATGGCCGTCGTCAATGGCTGATTTGTGTGATAGGGGATCGTTACAGTAAAATATTGGGAAACAGAGGGAGAATGTTTTTATTTGTGTGTTTGTGCTTTAGTGCCTCATCCACCAGCTGATCTCTCTTCATGAGATGTTATACCCGTGTGTAACTAATACATATTCCTCTGTCTGAGGTGAACTGTGTCATCTGAGGCCTACCATTCTCTCTGTCCCCTCTCCTCTGAGCCGGCACCACCCTCCCCTCCTCCGTGGCTAAACAAAACGCTACGTGCTCACAGAAGTGGTCTAAACTAAACACTACGTGCTCACAGAAGTGGCCTTCGCTCTGCTGAGCAGAAATGGAGGAAAACAGAACTTTAGAATGACCCGGAATCCTTCTAATCCCTTCTTGCTACCTTCTCTTCCTCTCTGTCTGCTGCTAAAGACACCGTCTATTACTCACAATGTCAAGCCTCATCCTCACCCAGGAAACTCTTTTTCCACCTTCTCTTCTCTCCTTAAACCTCCACCTCCTCCCCCGCCATCTTCCCTCTTCGCTGATGACGTTGTCAACCAATTTTAAAAGAAGGGTGATGACATCCATCAGTCCTTCACGCAACCCTGGGTGTCCACTGGTCGCTTTATCACACAACCCTGGGTGTGCACTGGTCACTCCATCACACAACCGTGGGTGTCCACTGGTCACTCCATCACACAACCCTGCATGTCCACTGGTCACTCCATCACACAACCCTCGGTGTCCACTGGTCACTCCATCACACAACCCTCGGTGTCCACTGGTCACTCCATCACACAACCCTGCATGTCCACTGGTCACTCCATCACACAACCCTCGGTGTCCACTGGTCACTCCATCACACAACCCTGGGTGTCCACTGGTCACTCCATCACACAACCCTGCATGTCCACTGGTCACTCCATCACACAACCCTCGGTGTCCACTGGTCACTCCATCACACAAACCTGGGTGTCCACTGGTCACTCCATCGTACAACCCTGGGTGTCCACTGGTCACTCCATCACACAACCCTTTGTGTCCACTGGTCACTCCATCACACAACCCTTGGTGTCCACTGGTCGCTCCATCACACAACCCTGGGTGTCCACTGGTCGCTCCATCACACAACCCTGGGTGTCCACTGGTCGCTCCATCACCAAACTTGCCCATGCACTAAATGATTTCTCCCCTCTCCCACCAGGTGACGTCCTGCAGCTAGTGAGATCTGGCCAACAACAACATGCACGTTTGACCCTCATCTCTCCTCCCTCCTGCAGACCATCTCTGGAGACCTCCTCCTATTCCTCACCTCTATCCCTACTAGGGTTTCTCCGATACAAACATTTTGACCAAATCAATACCATGGCAAAATAACTGATATACCAATACTGTTTCATAAAAAAATGTTTTTCCTAAAAATGTATTAACACTAGAACTGACAAAGGCAGCAGTCATTAGATTTTTTGAGTTTGTAATTCAAATACATCTGTGATTTCTAAAGCTACAGACACTGCCGTCCTTGACTTTTCCTAAATAAGTGTTTTTACATTGTTCCAGTTGTCAGAGTCCTAAAATCATAAACAGAAACATTTTGTAGACACTATTTACCTGTTTTTTACCACTAATTCCTACCTAAACCGCCAAAGTCCCTCTGCTGTTGGTACCCAATTCTGGTACCCAGGCCTGAATCATCATTGTCTGAATTACATGGGCGGCACCTGAGTGCGCAAATTTGAATTTTCATGAATTTAGAAACAGTGATTTAGAGGTATAATGTTGATGAAAAACAGGGTAATTAAAAGTTTACAGCTCACAAGCTTTATTTGAATTAATATAGCAACAAGGTTTTGGACAATGTGTAATGTTGATGACCATTAAACCTTCCACAAACCAAAAAATATTATTTTAGAATTCTGCCGTTTTTTTAAGATTTCAATTTGGCTTATTACAACAGCTTATACATATGTGCCTATGAAAGAATAGGAAAGAAACACACTAAGAGGTTTGTTTGTGTAAATCTGACCTTGTTCATCAATCATCAGTATATAGCCTACCATAAATACCGTGCTATACTGCAATCTGAATGGTATTAACATTTTCAGAGAGACCACGCCACGTAACCGCTTCAGAGAGATGATGCTAGACCAACGTTTTGATGACAAGGAAACAAGAGGACTACGCATGGAAACGGACACGTTTGCTGAAGTCTCAGAAACTTGGAACAGTTTGGTGAAGAACTGCATTGCTTGTTACAAACCAGGAGATAACATAACTGTTGATGAGCAACTGTTCCCAACGAAAGCTTGGTGCCGTTTTACTTAGTACATGGCAAACAGACCGGACAATTTTGTTCAGCTGCCGATGTGGATACAAAGGACATGCTCCATGGCTATCCATACCTGTGCAAAGATTAATCGAGGCCAGTTTTGAGACTTAAGGAGCATTTCACGGGCAAATGCAGAAATGTGACCACTGACAACTTCACATTTGTAACTGTAACTAAAAGCTTCATAACTCGTTTACACGTTGACTTGGATGTGCTAGCTCTGGGATACATCTAATATATGTCATAGAGGTTTGAGAACTGACATAAATCAGCAGCTGTGTTGGTGAGAAGGGAACACGCATGGCCGTTTAAATACTATTGAATTGGATCCTAGAAGTAATCAATAATCAATGAGCCTGTTGACTATGTGACTTCAGCATGTAAGTAGTGCATGAGTTCCTTACCGGGTTACAGTTGACCGGTTTGCCGTTCATGTCGGTAGTAGGCGGGGCTAGCGGATCCCAGTCTCTGCCTTTGTTGTAGGTTATAAGAGTAGTCACTTTTCCATCCACTTTCTGATTGGCCAGGAACACCCCTTTAATCCCGCGGACCTGGGGACAAAACATCTGTTACAGTATTGTTGTGCGGTAAGGCAGCCGTACACCTGACATCGGATCAGTTTATACAATCCAAGTTAATGTAACGACTTTTCAGAGATCAGAGGCCGCAAGATTCCAGAAACGTTTAATAGATTGCCCCCCCCCTAAAAAAAAACCTGGTTAGAAAATTCCATATATCCAGCACATTCCACTCCTGATTCGATACTCCAAACAGGATTTCTGGATACACAGGGATTTGATTGAGCGTTCATTGAAATTTTAAGCCCTACTGGGGATGAGCGGTGCTACCCAGACACATCTATCTGCAATGGAAGAGGAGAGTCAGTCTTAGTAGCACAGACATTCAGGAGAGACAGCAGGAAGGAAAAAAGCGAATAAACACATCTACTGTAGATAAGGCACTGTGGATAACAGCATCCGTCCTAAAGTTAGATTTATCTGTCTAACTCTCTCTATGAAACTGTAATCACGCTGTGTAAGTCTCCGTCTGTACATCTCTCACCCACACTCTTCTTGTCCTCATCCGTTCCTTCCTCCCCTCTGTCCTTCTATCTCTCCATATCTCCCATGTCCCTCCTTATCTTCCTCGGTCTTCCTCTCTTCCTGCAGGTATTTCAGACACTCTCAATCATCTAGTTTTTTCTCTGTGTGGAATCTGAGTGCAGCCCGTTGCGCCGGGTGGGTAAAAGCAGAAGAAAATGAGTTCTGCTGTCCTGGATCTGCGTTCTACGGACCACTGAGTCCCTCCCTAGTCCACAACACTTCAATTTCTTTCACTCAGACGGGACACCGCGTCAAAACAAACCCGGCGTAAGAAACATGAATGATGGCTAAGCCAGAAAATATATTAGAAAAAATCAATACAAATGTATGTAGACATGTACTGTGGCGCGGACCACTCTTCTGCCCTCATCATTGAGCCGACGTCCCCCCACCCCCACCGAGCACCAAGCTGAAACACGGGGCTCAGCTGCAGCTCCTGATGGCGTGACGCTGCCCTTAACAAAGCCTCGTCATGGAGAACGATGAAAGAGACCCAGAAAAGCAACTCTGGGGAGGCAGAGAAGAAAGAAAAGCCTTTGTAAGGGCTCCATATATTAAGTTACCCAGTTTTTGTGTTTGATTTTGTGTTTTGAGACATCTTTGTTTTTCTTCTGTTTTTGATGACCAAACGGCCTCCCGTGCCCACTCAGCTGTTCCTTGTGTCCTTTTCCCCATTGCAATACATATTCATGTAATATGTTTAGTTGAGTACTGTATAGCCAATTTACCTCAGCTAAGCACTGTGTCCAAGTACTCTGTGATGCATCATGCTTAAGAAAAGCTCTTCGATGTGGTATAATGGCCATAAACCACACCCCCTCTGCATAATCTATATGATATACACTGCCAGTCGAGCTGAAACCAACAGTTACCTTGGCAATGACTATTGAGGACGGCGTAAAAGGCCATGAGAAACACTATGCAAATGAACCATACATGGTTTTTGTTGCAGAAAGGAAAGAGCAATGTGTGTAATTGAAAAGCCTTAAAACAGCTGTTTAAAACCTCACATCCAAACACGCTGGAAACGTAAACAACCTGTGCTGTCGTAACCTTGTGAAGTACAGCTCATCTGAATTGATTAACCTACACAGGGTTCCTTTTAATGTGCTTTGGCATTGATAGCATGGTACTCGTAGAAAAAAAAAGGGTTTGACAGGGTTCTGTGATTATCGCCATAGGAGAACCAGTTTCTGTTCTTCAGTGCAAAGGGTTCTATATTGTATGTAACCAGCGGACTAATCTCCAGGATGTTCACAAGGACATCAGGGGTCTGACCTCCAGGATGATCACGGGGACACCAGGGGTCTGACCTCCAGGATGTTGACAAGGACACCAGGGGTCTGACCTCCAGGATGTTGACAAGGACACCAGGGGTCTGACCTCCAGGATGTTGAC
>JACXGM010023984.1:0-15969 GCA_016801145.1 Umbra pygmaea
GTGTGTGTGTGTGTGTGTGTGTGTGTGTGTGTGTGTGTGTGTGTGTGTGTGTGTGTGTGTGTGTGTGTGTGTGTGTGTGTGTGTACGTGTGTGTACGTGTGTGTACGGGTGTGTACGGGTGTTAGAGGTTCCAGATGGTTGTGTGGGTAGTGCGGCCATGCGGCTCATTTAATGGCCGTCGGAGCACTCCAGACGTGTCTACAGTCCAGCAGGTCGGTGATGCGCCACACACAGGCATTGAGACAGTGCCATCTGGTGGCAGCATTTATTACAGCCTGTGTCCTTAAGGTACAAGCTGGGACAGTGTTGTTGTTTAATGGTCACCTCTTTCACAAAGACACACACGTGATTTCCTGTCCCTGTAGAACCTTCCGGCATTGTGGTTTGCCGTGGCAACTTCTGCATGACAGGTATCATCAGTGAGATTATAAATGATCAGTGTGTCTGACTCGGCTGAACAAGGTTTGCTAAATATGATGAAGGAAAGCTCTTGTCTCTGGAGTGTGGAGACACCTGGGCGGTTGCTTTCTGGCACTTATGTGCGTGCTTGTGTGCGCCATGGGAGTCAAACCTACAACCCTGACCTTGCAAGCACAATCTCTTAACAAGTGAACTACAGGAGAGAACCAGTTCAATTATAGCAGATCTATTTGATGTATTACAGGGTGCATCCCTTTAGCATGCTATACGTGCTGTTAGTGGTGCGTCCCTTTAGCGTGCTATACGTGCTGTTAGCGGTGCGTTCCTTTAGCGTGCTATACGTGCTGTTAACGGTGCGTCCCTTTAGCGTGCTATAAAGCTGTTGGCGGTCTGTCCCTTTAGCATGCTATATGTGCGCCTTACAATTGTAGTGCTCTCAATTCCCATAGCACTCATCCTCCAGAATGGAGGCGGTATGCACCGTTTACTCTGGCCTCATGGATCAGAAATGGCCCCACTTGCCCATAACAAACATCCAGTCAATTACGCATGATCATTTTAAACGGTCCGGCACTCCTAATAAAGTTATGATATCTAGCCATCCTTTCAACTGCAGACTCCTGGCCTGGTTCTGCCAATACAAATGGCTCCTGTACCTCTAATTAGTGGGACTAATTAGGGAGCATGAAAAGACCCTCATTAAGGGCTGAACACACCATAAGCCAGGCTGCCATCGCCACAACACAGATTGGAGGATTTCAGCTGCAGATGGAGACCCGTCCGTTTTGTATGGTCTGATGGTGAGGTTAACTGACATGAACCCAACTACGCTAGCCTAATGGCAGTATGCCGTAGATGTGCAAGTAGGTATACATTCGACCAGACATGGTCAATAGCTGTTAGGGGAAGTACACGCTCAATGGGAGTATTTCTCTAGTCGGATGCCGGGTGAGTCAGCCTGGTCCTCCTTTCTCAGTTAGCCTCCCCCGTGCCCTCCTAATGTGCTCAAAGGTGGACAAATCTTCCCAGAGCCGGACCAGAGATGACTAGCTCACCCAAGAGAGAGGGATGGAGAGAGAACTAGAGAGAGAGCGATGGAAAGAGGAGAAACGGAGAGAAAGACTTTGAATCAATGAGCGTCCTCGAGTAACACAGCGATTATTTAGTGCACAGCCAGACAGTGATTTATTGACCAATAGAAAGAGGCGCCAGAGCAGGAGTTCTGCCAGACCAGCACTGTTATGAACAGCAGCCGCCCTGTTCACAGCAACCCACCGAGAGCTAAGCCAAAACCACCCTTCCCCACTGCAGGAATCCATGGCCAATCAGAATTGCTTTAGGGAGTTAGGAACAGGAATAGAGAGGGAAATGGGAGTGCCATCCAAAGGGCTTCTGGGTAAAAAGCCAGGTTGAATCCCAGCAGGTATAGAATAGGTCAAATTAGTGCACTAGCTTTTTTTAGGGCTGAAGCACTGTGGTAGTCCAGCAGGTAAAGAATAGTGCCTGTATCTGAAACATCTCTAGTTGGAGCCAAGCCCCCGTCGGTGCTGGGAAATTGATGTTGTAAGTGCAGAACTGCTGGGATCCCATCCTGAGATCAATCCACACATTTTCCAGCCCTTAGCCAAACCCTTAAGTGTACTTCTCGAATCAGGGGCTCGTCTTCGCTGCTTCACCCAGCGCTCCTTGCAGCTTCGTGTGAGCAGCCGGTTGTCTGGGTTTTGAGGGATGAAGAGAACAGAAGACACGGTCATGTTTCCTCTACCCCAGACACCCTGCTGAAGACACATTCACAATTTAACTGTGACAGTAAAGTTGCATTGTAATTAGGGTGCTTAACCTAGATTGGCCCCATTTATATTTAATTTGAAATGTATTTAAAGAGTGGAGTTAAATTGTGAGTATTTGTACTAGTAGTAGGTATAAATAATTGATGGCCTGAACCATACCTGTTTACTTTTCCGGACTCTTCTTTCCACAGCTGAAGGCTGGTAATCTTCTGAACATCTACAGGATTCTCTCATTTAGACAGTCAATCATAATATTTACCATCTATCATCGTCACATTTAATCTCAAACCATTTCATAATTTTACTGTATGTATTTAGAGCTTCTTGACTTGTGCAGTGGGGTTTTATATCCAACAGTGACCACACTAGTTGATCACGTTGATGGTAGCATAGGCTGTTTAGTGCTCAAAATGTGATTGTGTTTTTCATTCTTACACTTACATTATGCTCTATCATTATATTTGGTTCTGTTATGTAGAATAATGTCACAATGTGATCTTGCAATGATTCGGCTTTAATCTAACTTGGTTCAACAAGAGGTTTCCAGAGTTAAGATGAGTTGAGCTGTTGTGGAATGAAATGTACTTTAGGAATTGCTCGACATTTATATTGTTGCTTAACTAGATGGCTGTTAGTAATTGGCAAACTGTTGTGATTGATTATGAAACCAGCAGGCAACAAAACATTGTGTGCCTGACATTATTTAAAATAGCTAACCATTCCCCCAGGATTTATTTAAATTTATAAGCTATGCAAGATATATGTTCCTCTGTCAACTCTTGAGGATGCTCAATTCACATTTAAATAATATAATGGCCTATTTTTACTCGGTAGTGGAATGTTATAGTGCTGTTGATGGTAGTGTCTGTGTGTTTTCGCTTGGGTGAAATGTGTCTTGTTGTAAATGCCAATTAACAGCAATACAAGGAAGAACTTAATATGAATGTGTTCTTGATTTATTAAGCACACCACTCCTTCATGGTAAACAGAAATGTGGAAAAAATTGCCACATTTACATCAGGGCTATTGACTCTTCTAATGAAATATTGGTTCAAGCATCTGCCTCCAACCAAAGAAAGTTAATCAAGGTAGAAATGAAGACAGCCGTCAAGCCCCTAAATGTAATAGTGACATGTGTACTAGGTCATTCTTCTAAGGAACCATGGATGGATCTCCGCTTGGTTGCCAACTGAAACCGTGGAAGGTCAGCACAGTTTCAGTGGAGCTGATAGGTTCAGAACACTTTCCAGTCCGTAGCAGACTAATTAGAGTGCCTAAAGAGAATGTGTGGTGTGGCACAGTGGGGATCTATCAGGGGAATAAATGCTGGTGGTCCTCTGCTCTGTAACCAATGAGGACTCACCTCAGACACCTCTGTCTACGGTCTTACAGTCTAACAGTCAGTTGGCTGTCAGAGCTCCACAGAGACAGTATTGTCTGTCTTTATTGTGTTTTGCACTGTACACAGCCTGCTGCAGTTGTTCTAAACAGAGATGCCCCAGGCATTAAAGGGGCCCCAGTGAGCTGCAAGGGGGCCTTGAGTTGACAAGGACAAATGAAATATAAAGCTATGGAATAAATTTAAGGGACCACTGAAAATTCTTCTTAAATCAACTCCATTTGAAAACCTCTTGAATGTCATCAAGAGGAAGATGGATGGTCACAAGCCATTAAACAAAACTGAGCTGCATACATTTTTGTGCCAGGAGTGGCATAACGTCACCCAACATCAATGTGAAAGGCTGGCGGAGAGCATGCCAAGATGCATGAACGCTGTGATTGAAAATCCATTTGAGAGGAATGTTGTCAGTAGTTTATGGAGTAGTTCATTGTACCCAAACCTATATCTATCAGATGGCTCAGATGCTTTCTGGTTCATTCCCGACTGGTTCGATTTCTGTTGTATCCTTGAGCAAGGCACTCTTCCCTAAGCTCCATGGGGAATGAGCCTTTGTTTACTGAAAGTCAGTCTGGATGAGAGCGTCTGCTAAATGACTAAAATGTAAATAGTATAACCAGAATGGGGATGTCTGTGTCAGGATTTCTTTCTAATTGGCTCCATCAATTCTTTTTTCAATTTAAGAAAAGATACACAGACCACGCTGATGAAAAGCATCCCCACAGCATGATTCTGACAAATCTACACTTCTGTCTTGAGACATGAGCAGTTTTAGGTTTGTGCCACAGAGCGCTTTGAGTTTTATCCAAAAAGCTAGAGTCCACTTTCATGTCTTCTGACAAACTTTACACATGCTCTCAGATTTTTTTTTTTTACCGCTTCGATCTTGCCAACCTCCCATACCAGACAATGTTTTGCAGGGCTCTCAACATGCTTCTGTATATGGGTGACTGGTGCACCAGTACTTCACTGCCAGCCACAAAACTCAATTTCTATCAGAGTTACAATCTGACCTATGAAGCCCAACCACATTTACTCATGGCCAGCAAAACGGTAATTTCCACCATTGCTACTGAGATGTACAGTAGAGCTACCATTGAAAATTAGTTCATACTGTACCTGGGCAAACTACATGAAAAGCAATTTAAGTGTATGGCAAGAACCCATGTTATAAAACAATGAAAGTGTTACCCTAGTCTACTTAATTCTGGAACATATTATATGAGTGTGATGAGTCTTAGTAATAGAACTTCACTGAGCAGTACTGATTAGCAATGACTACTAGCTTTTCAGTACCATGGACAGATCCACCCCCAGTAAGAACTGATTAGCAGTATCTACTAAATGTTCAGCACCATGGACAGATCCACCCCCAGTGAGAACTGATTAGCAATGTCTACTAACTGTTCAGGACCATGGACAGATCCACCCCCAGTGAGAACTGATTAGCAATGTCTACTAACTGTTCAGCCCCATGGACAGATCCACCCCCAGTGAGAACTGATTAGCAGTGCCTACTAACTGTTCAGCCCCATGGACAGATCCACCCTCCAGTAAGAACAAGAACAACATGCGTCTTGATGGAACACATTTAAAAATAAAATGAACTAAATAACACTATGTTTCTGTATCTGATTACGACGTGTATATTCTGAAAACAATATTCCCCAATGGACAATATCTATCTATTATCTATTTATCTATCTGCACCGCGAGACATCGACAAGAATATTAGTTTTCAACATGATTTTGTTCTGTTTACCTTATTATTTATAAGGATGAATTACATAACATGCCAATATAATTAGCCTACATAATATATTTGAGTGTTCTTTTTGCAATATGTGCAATATGTGCTTCATTTGCATTCACATTACAATCTTGTTTCATAGACTATTGTTTGTATTTCTCTGCAGGCTGTTAATTGTAAGCAGGGCTTTGTGACATCTTCGTATTATTAATGAGAGGCAGTATTTCGATTTCGGTTACACAACGCTCTGCTGTTTCAGACGGATCTACAATAGCCTACGTGTTTCATCCATCTGCCGACGGTGTCGCCATTTCTCATTTCACCCGTTTTTGTGCGTACGCCTGGGTCAGAGTTGCCGTGAAGTACCGCACATTTTCCCGTCAAGTTTGCTTTTTATAAATACCAATTATTGCGTAGAGAGCAGCGTACGTCTTCTTTTGTGCATACGCCACGTTTATAAATGAGGCCCCTGATTAGCAATGTCTACTAACTGTTAAGCACCATGGACAGCTCCACCACACCCAGTAAGAACTGATTAACAGTACCTACTAGCTGTTCAGCACCATGGACAGCTCCACCACACCCAGTAAGAACTTATTAACAGTACCTACTAACTGTTCAGCACCATGGACAGCTCCTTCCTCAGTGAGAACTGATTAGCAGTACCTACTAACTGTTCAGCACCATGGACAGCTCCACCACACTCAGTAAGAACTGATTAACAGTACCTACTAACTGTTCAGCACCATGGACAGCTCCACCACACCCAGTAAGAACTGATTAATAGTACCTACTAACTGTTCAGCACCATGGACAGCTCCACCACACCCAGTGAGAACTGATTAGCAGTACCTACTAACTGTTCAGCACCATGGACAGCTCCACCACACTCAGTAAGAACTGATTAACAGTACCTATTAGCTGTTCAGCACCATGGACAGCTCCACCCCCAGTGAGAACTGATTAGCAGTACCTACTAACTGTTCAACACCATGGACAGCTCCACCCCATTAGGACCTGATTAGCAGTTTCTATCTGTGCATCTCCTACATTTCATTCATTCAAATTTCAAGGGCCGCCAGTAAAGATGACACACGTTTTTTAGAAAGAATATTTAGTTATTTGTTAGGAAAGATAACCTCAATTAAAGGTTTGAATGCTAGAATTCTTGGCACATAAGCTCCAGCTGATGAACAGCAATGACATTTTTGATAAGCGTTTTCAATCCTTGTAGACAAGGTTGTAAATAATTGCGGAGTGTACTGTATACATAAAAAACAAAAACATGTTCTTGTCCGCTATATTAACATTTAATATCCACTCTAAAATAAACTGATTGCTCACTGTTACAGGTGGTGCTGCGTGATTTTTTTCAGTGCTGGTTGCCTAGGTAGCCAGGGTGTCCTTCATCTGTAGAGGCCCAGCTGGTGTTTGAGAGCTGCAATCATAAGTGTTTAGTTGGAATGAGAGCCTCCAGACAGCCACAACTTCTGTTTGTTCTCTATACTTCATTTTCTGCTTTCAAAGCCTGTAACTATATTGTTCTCACTGTGTTCATTTGTTTTGCTCCACTCCTAATTTTAATCCTTAACCTATATTGTTGTGGGATATTGTGTTGTTTTGCCTTTTTTCGAGCAGAAATAGAAAGCCGTTATGGAGGGTGTCTTTAAGAACACAGCGTTCCAGTTGTTTGATGGCTTTCCAGCCTCTATGAGTGTCTTTCAGTAAACTAATATTTCATCCTTGCCTGCTTTGGTTTGGGTTGAGTGGTTGGTTTGTTTGTTGGTTTGATAAAACCTCCTTTTGTGTAGTATTTATTAAATATGGTTTAAACCATAATAACCAACTGTACTTGAAAGGTCATGCATGATATTTGCTTTACCTCATATTTACATGTCTTCAAACCCAAAGCTCTAACAATAGCTTTAAATGTTATAAAGACATACATGTTGACACATCCAGATCTTTAGACTAGTAGTTAAATAATTTATGACAATTAGTGAGTAGGAGGCTCTTATGGCTTTGGTTGTAACTAATGACACCTGAGAGTGGTTAGGTTCCGAATACATGCATTATCTCTGCTGATCTTCAATGGGGAACTGCAACCCTGACATCCCTAACTTTACAACCAATGTGCCTTAAAGTGATGGTTTGGAGTAATATAACCCTAGGGTCCTTTGCACCTTGACCTCGAGCCAAACAACCCCCCATAAGCTTTTTTCCCTTGTTATAACATTGGTCGAGTTAGCGCTATCATTTAAATGGCTTAGTGCAGGCACTAATGGAACCAAGAATGTATCTCGTAAATAACCCCACTAATAATGCACGGAATGGTAACAAACTACTATAGTAGTACAAATAGGTTCTGTACTTATAAAACGAGTCATTGAAAAGTTTGTAAGTACACCAGAAGTATATTTAAATAACACATGCCTGATGACTGCTACTCTCAGCTGCAACTCTCGGCTGCTAACGCGACCCTACGATATCACGCACAGAGCACAACATGTATTGCTTAGCAGCCGAGAGTAGCAGCCATCAGGCAAGTGTTATTTAGATATACATCTGGTGTACTTAAAAAGGACAGAACCTATTTGTACTACTGTAGAAGTTTGGTACCATTCCACGCATTATTAGTGATGTTATTTACGAGATACACCCTTGGTTCCATTAGCGCCTGCACTAAGCCATTTGGCTGATAGCGCTAACTCGACCAATGTTATAACAAGTGAAAAAGCTTATGGGGGGTTGTTTGGCTCGAGGTCAAGGTGCAAAGGACCCTAGGTTTATATTACTCCGAACCATCACTTTAACAATGAAGGGATTTCCCGTATGAATAACCCACCATTAATGCCTTCTGAATTAACCTCTGCCTTTACACTCATCCAGCGATTATGTATGTTATGATCAATCCAGGCTGCTTTGTCTCTTATCTTTGAAGTACTGCAGGTTGATAACAGGTGCTTGCATGGGTACTCATATTGACTGACCTTGTTTTGAAAAAGTGAAGAGACAGTTTAAAAGTTCTCTCATAAATTGGACCAAAATATGGATTCTTTATCATTTGTAAAAATTTTGGGTCTGTGCTGATAAAGTCATCCAACATTTTAATTGGATTTCAAAAATGTTCTAGTGGTTCCTGATAAGCTTCTGTAATTTTCCGCCCATCTTTAAAAGTCCTTATCTCCACTGTGGATCTATGCAAGGCGAGCTTCAGTCAGATTGATGGCTCACTGATAGAGAATGATGGGTTGCCAACATCTCTTGTGTGTTGCTGCATCTCTCCGTCTGCCTCCTCTTGCATCAGCCTGGCTTTTGTTTATTCTTTTCCATTAGTGCAGTGGTCCTCATCGGTGATCGACGGCATGTTTGCGGAGAAATTGCGCCCTTAAAAAATAGACTAGCGCTTGAAAGCCGCCTGATGCACACTGTGCACAGTCACCGGCTAATTCAATCCTGACTGATTTGCATCTACTCGTTCGGTTCCTGAAAGGTGAACGTCGCACCAATTGACGACAGGGAAGGGTGCAAATTGAATTGCGAATTCCGAGTGGATGTTGTTTGTTTTTTCACTTCTTCGGAGGCTGAATAGTTCAGTGCATAAAGTATATGATGAAGCGGTGTGATTTCATGTCAGCTTACATTGCCTTGTATTGTGTACTTCTGAGTGTGTACAACAGCATTGGTGTGTGTGCGTTCCGTGACTCGGTTGTGATAATGTGTTGTAGGATGAAGTAGAATGTTATATCTGTTGACTGGGCCCTTTAGGACGTCAGTGGGAGTAAGTCATGACTCAGAAGAATGTGCGCTGAGAGTTGTCCTGTATTCTCCATTGCTGTAAGTCACTGACAGAGATAACTGCCCACTCTGCTTCCATTTGGCCCTCTTGTGCAGATCTGAAGCATCTGCATGGGTTTGACAACACCGTACCGAGGTGTGTAGGTTAGGGCTAAGGAAAGAGTAGTAACAGTGCTCTTTGTATTTTCACATTGAACACACACTGTCTGCCTTCTAATTCTATTACATGACCAGTTAATTTAGACTACCATGAAGACGAAATAATTTTGACATTTTTATGCTCACACCGCGCGTCTCTGGTTGGCCTGCTTAATAACGAAAGTCACCATATGTTATTTTGTTTTTAAATATAGTCCTTAACTACACATAAATATTTACCCAATAAATTGTTGGAGCTCTCAGGCCTGTCGCAACTGTAATTTATGAAAAAGTACCGTTGTGATATTGGATGTCGCCTGCACATACATGCAAGGAACAGGCAACGTTCTACACCTAACCAGCAAATAGACAATCTCCTACAAATGCATAGTAACCAGGCAACCTCCTACAAATACATAGTAACCAGGCAACATCATACAATACCATGCGAACAGGAAACGACACAACCCTGTTTGCATGATAGAGTGCTGTCCTTTGAACTCTGAGGCCAGCCAGAAGTCTACTCCGCTGCTAATTGTCTTTACGTGGCTGTAATGTAGGAGTATGTGAGTGGTCGGAACAATTGGCCGTAATTATGGCGGCTACTTTCTAATGCCAATTATAAAACCTGTATTTATAAAATGCACCTCTACTATACGGAGATATAATTTACTGTTTGTCATTGCAGAGTGTTCCTCGATTGAAGCCTCAGTGAGGATTGTTTTAACTAAGGTTGTGACCTTCACATCAGGGCGAATGCCTTTTCAATCAGTATTCCACACAGCTTTAGTCTTTGCTGCATTTTGATTCAAGCACTCAAATGACAGAACACTGTTAGTCAGGAATTACTCTGGAGTTTGATCCACATTTTGCTTTAGTCTCCCTGTATAGTGTCCTCTCTTCTCTCCCCATCACATAGGAATTTGGAATAATTTAGCGATATATTCCCTGCAGTGGTTTTCAACTCAGCTTACAAAGCAAAAGGGTTTCCATTAGCAGTTGTCACAAAGTGCTTATACATATATCTATTGATAGCAAACAGACACTATGTCTAAGTGATAGTTATAAGAAAGGCGAAAACCCAGGAAGATGCCTAAGGAGCTCAGTTTCAAGGCATGGCCTGTCCTTTCCTATCATATTAAGTTGACTCGAGGGCCCCTGGCTCAATCAATGGTCCAAGTCATTTCTTGGTGAAGTTCCACTGTGTCCACATAACTTTATTTTAATGCTATAATAATATATATTAGGTTATTCCAATTACAGTCAGATTCTATTTTTGAAGACCTTTTACTATTTAATATCTATGTATCCATCTCTATCATTTCAAATCCATTTTAGGTTCATGTATATTTCCTAAGCTCATGGTCCAGTCCTCTAGGTAGTACACCAGAGCTGGTGTGACTCCACTACAGAACTCTCTAGGCTAAACATTGTTGTTTTCTCACTATTTCAGGTCACTATTCCCCATGGAAGACCCCTAAACAGGTAACATGCATCGTCTTCCGAGCCTTAGCTCCTATTCATTCTAATTCTAAACGGTCTCATCTAACTTCTCAAATTGGCTGCACTGTTCTTTGTGTTAGAGCTTCACTGGCTTACTTTAGATGATAGGCTACTCTATATCTACTGTCAATCTTCTATATTCTCTGAGGTTCACCACTATGTTCTCTTCCCCTCACTGTACTAACTGTGGTGCTGTTGTTGTGTCTTGGCTACTACTCTATTAAGTTCACTAGCTGTGGACACTTCATGAAAAAGAACGGATTGGATTTCCCTCTCATTGATATAGAATTATTCGTCCCCACATACTGGACGCCAGAAGGCCAGAAACTAAATTTGATTTGGTCTTTGCAAATTACTAAACCAAATGCAATTCTAGTCATTCTATATCTATGATCCAGACTGGGTTGTCTTTTTCCCTTCAGCATCCCATCTTTCTGTCAACTCCTTTTAATCTGTGAGGGAGAAGGATTGAGAGAATCCTTCTTTAATGGTCACTCATCTATGATTTTCTTCTGCCTTTAACTACAAGCTGCTATTGGTCTGCTACTAACTTGGTATTATTTCCTAATCAGCTATTGGTCTACTACTAACGTAGTATTATTTCCTGATCATCTATTGCTCTGCTACTAACTTAGTATTATTTCCTGATCATATATTGGTCTGCTACTTACTTAGTATTATTTCCTGGTCATCTATTGGTCTGCTATTAACTTAGTATTATTTACTGATTATCTGGTGGTCTGTTACTAACCTAGCATTATTTCCTGATAATCTTATTTTTCTGCTGCTAATTTAGCATTATTTCCTGATCATCTATTTTTCTGCTACTAATTTAGCATTATTTCCTGATCATCTATTTTTCTGCTACTAACTTAGTATCATTTCCTGATCATCTATTGGTCTACTACTAACTTAGTATTATTTCCTTATTGTCTATTTTTCTGCTACTAACTTACCATTATTTCCTTATCGTCTATTTTCTTGCTACTAACTTACCATTATTTCTTTAACATCAACATTATTGGTCTGCTATTATCTGAACGTTGTTTCCTTATCATCTACTGTTCTGCTACTAAGTTAGCATTATTTCCCAATCACCTATTGGTCTGTTGCTAATTTAGCATCATTTACTAATTTGTTTTACTACCTATTTTACCAGATGTCAAGTATGTTAGAAACAATATTAAATGGTGTATTTTTAGTTTGCAGCAAGATGCAAGTGTGGGTTGTAATGTGGGTTGTAGACTTCCAGGTTGGGTTTATGGTTATGGTTAACTTTACGTTAACTTTACATTCACAGTTAGTGGATAGGGAACATAGATTTCTGGTTATGTGTTCCCCACGGTGATAGCAAAACAAAGATGAGTAAGTGTGTGTGTGAGTGAGAGAGAGAGAGAGAGAGAGAGAGAGAATACTGTATGTGTGCGTGTGTGTGAGCATTACTTTTTGGGTTGTAAGAATATGCGTGCGTGTGTGAGCATAACTATTTGCCTCCCATTTCACGCTACTTCATCTTTTAGAGTGGTATCTTGTATACAGTATAGCTAAGCAGCTTCTAACAAGCTAATTTGGAGAATTTCCAGAAACAGATCACACATCTACACACCCAGTAAGCTTGTCTGAAGCGCACTCAAGAACTCACATTGATTTTTCCTTGTTGTTCCTAATTTCATTTTTTTTTAATCTCTCAGTTTCTAACAGATTAATGGTAATTCTGAATTGGAGTTCCCAGAGATAAATGATGTATGCAGTAAGGCAAGCCGTGCAGTCTCAGCCCCCCCAGTGAATTTGTTCTTTTGCACACCATGAGCTATGATGGTAAACAGCCAGAATAGGCTTCTAAACCACAGATGCTTCCAACTGCCCTGAACAAAGATCAGGCCCATTTTAATTTGCTATCACTTGTTCCAGGGAGATTGCTTTAGCCCAAAGAATTGCACATGGATTGACTGGCGGACTTCTGTAATTGTGGCTCAAAACTGGCCCAAATACTAATGATGCCCTCCCTTCGGATATCAGTTTGTAATTAAGCTGCCACATAGTTTGGGAGCATTCTCTGTAATAATTAGTGTCTTGGGTGGGGGCACTGTCATTTTGGCAATTCCACAGAACTCCATTGAAATAAAGTTGATTCAATCAAAATTGAAATGTGCCATTTTGTCACTTTTACAAGGTTGTGGCAATGCCAGTTTCAGCTACTTAAAGATGCTGTCCATTATTTCTGGCCACAGTTTGTAAAAGTGACGTCTTTAAGCCAAAAAGTTTTAAGAGCTAAAAATGTCATGTAGTGTATGTGCTGATTAGTGGCAGATATCATCAAAATCACTCCCTTTTTAACTTGGAAATGCAAGGCTAACAGAGGAATGATAGTGATTCTACTTGTCCAAATTTTTCACATGGATTATTACACGAAAAAAAAGGCGGCCAGAATATTCTCTCGAAGTTAAACGCTTGCAGTAATATCTTAACATATATAAGATAACACTTTATGCCAAATTGGTAAGTATTTTATCAATACAATAAGAAATAATTTACATTAAAAAACCTATAATGAATTCACAGCATATTTTGTAGCCATTTTTCATTACATTTTCATGCCCGAGAACACACAGTGATGGAAGTACAAACATTGTAACTGCAACTTAAGCAAGTCTGCCTAAGTTGAGGACTCGCAGTAAATTCAAACCTTTTGTAACAGTCCATTTGATGCGTTATATAGGTCACCGCATTTGTCCCACAGCATAGACAAATAATGTACATGTGTGTATGTAATAAATATCTACTGTATATTTTGCTTATGGTATGAGGGAAAATAAGGTAATGGACCTATACATTTTCAAATAGCTGCCCTTTACTTGTGCGCAAAACAATTTTGACAAATAAATTGGACAGGGAAAGACATTAGGTGCAGGACTGTTGAATTTCAAAATCCCCATCTAACCCTACAGCCAAAAAATTGCCCAACCGTGCTTTAAATTGCCTGACTGCCTATGACTTAATAAGAGGGAGAGAACTTTCTAGAAACACAGAAGAAAGAGTGCTAGAGAGGGAGGAAAAAAAGAGGGGGAGATGATTCAATTCAACTGTATTTATTTCTCTCAAGGGCACTCAAGAAAGCATTGTCAGGTTACATCTTTCTCATAATATCAATGAAGGGGAGTGACAGTACTGTATTCTGTCCCCATACTTAATAAGCTCCCTTGGCTTGTCACCCGGCTATAAAACGACCAGACACACAGACATTGTTTTAGATCAATAGCAGACGTTGGTGGAACAAGCAATACTGGGAATATTATTATATTGCCTTGGTTTAGTTGGACCTAGATGACTTGGCAGTGTTACAACTGCTACTATGAATACAAATAAACCATTTATTGCTCTTAATACCCAACAAATGTATCAGATGGTACAAGAGGTTGTCATTCCCAGTGTTGGCTGTATTGCTGTCATATGTGTAATCTCCTGAACACTACAGCAGAGTCAACTTCAATATAGAAGCTGACATTTGTACAACACAAGAACATAGCCCAGCTTGTTAAAACGGACAAGAGGTTATGAGTAGATATTATCAGCATGGTAGCCTACGTATTCCCAATGAGAACACAAATATGATATGATTTTATGCAGCCTGTCATGAAAGGCTGGGGCTCTCTTCGTACACTAGAGGGTGTATTTTAATGAAATGCTGTTAAGTGTAATTGGGAGTATAGCGCCTCTTTCACACCAAATTTGCTTTTCTACATTGTCAAAATTGCATCGCAGACGACACCGGTTTACACAACGTACTGTACCATGGTACTAAATCTTACAAGAACAATCATAGAGAGGTGAACGCTGTGTCTAAGGTGTCACGCTCTACACACACCCAGACAGCCATAAGATATGTCATCCAGATTTTGCAAGTACCCTCCATGTGCCAGCTCTGCCCATTCGCTTGCCTACCTCTGGTTGATGACAGCATCACGCCGGCATATTTAATAATGCCCCCCCAGCAAGCCAGAGCTGTTGTGTTCTTACTAGGTCTCCATCTGCATAATTAACACATTGCTTATCTGAACCTGTTTTAATAAGCCTTGCCATCTTTTTTTCCCACCACCTCACCTCTATTAATCTTTGTTTTTTGCTATTAATTACTTTACGTCGGCTGCCTGACGCTTATTTTGCTTTTGTTGTATAGATTATTACTACTAGCTCCTTCGGACAGCTGTTATGAGAGACAGCCGTCTGTGTAGTCTTTGACGTCGCCACAGACCTCTACCCTCACCAGCACCCTGTTAATAACATGCTACTTGCTCTCACCTTGCTGGGTTTATCGGCGATACCAGGAGTGTGCTGCCTTACAGTACATCATTAATAAAGCGGTGCAGTTAGGCCGGTTAGCCAGTAGGGGCTCCAGTGGGTAGAACCAGGGCCTACCCTGTTGGCGGTGACTGACGAGATGCCCTGATGTGTGATGTGTTTCCAGGTGTTGGAGCAGTGGGACGAGGGCCAGGGAGGGGGCCATGGCAGCCCCCAGACCAGCCTGTCGGCCCCCGTTGTCCCCTACAACGCCACTTTCCCGAACCTCCACCTCCACAGGGCCTCAGTCCCAGATTCTGTCCTCCCCGAGGGCTTTGATCTAACCAGGCCCGACCCGTATGTCCTCTATGAGAAGTCCAGGGCTCTCTATGAGAGTGGTAGGAGTAAGTACTTGTAAATAAAACAACAGCTAGATTTCCAGGGGTTCAGATGCTCTTAAATTCACACACACACACACACACACACACACACACACACACACACACACACACACATACACGTTGATGGACAAACTCCTACAGTCCAGATCTAAGCGTCTTAAAGCATCCTAACCTTTGATATTTGGACACCCCGTCTTTTCTTTTTGTAGCTGTGAAACTAGAGTGATGACCTCAGCGCCTCCTCTGTTCCCAGGAAGTATTCTGAGCTGTGCAGGACGTGCTGTTTTATATTGTTTTTATTATGCACATAAATATGATGGAGTATGACAATGGTTTAACAGTCTGTCCTTTCATAATACCCTAAGTGCAGTCTGAGGACGGCATGTCGGCCCCTTCTTCTCTAGGCTCACTGCTGAGTACCTGACCCAGTCTCCTCTTGGGTCACTGCTGAGTACCTGACCCAGTCTCCTCTAGGCTCACTGCTGAGTACCT
>JACXGM010023988.1:0-15935 GCA_016801145.1 Umbra pygmaea
AAACCCTGTGGAGAAACCAGTAACCTGTGCAAAAGCAATGTGTCTCTACTCTTAATCCTGTGGAGAAAAACACAAGACCTGTACCAACTTTTTACATGTAATAATAACAAGCTCCCTTTATGGGTGGATCAAAACCAGAATCATATGTACAGGTTTAATGGTGTGATGAACATTGATCTGCTGGGCATCATCCTTGGGCTGTCTGCCGTGCTCCAGTGGGGGTTACCCCCTTTTTCATGAATCTTCATACATCCCAGGGAATCCTTTGTTCGAATGAGGTGTGATGGGAAGCCAGCTGGAATTAGTCATTATTTGGACCTATAAACATTAAATATCCCACTACAGCCTGTCTCCTGGTAGCGCCTCCATGCTCTGGACACTACGCTGACAGACACAGCAAACCTTCTTGCCACAGCTCGCATTGATGTGCCATCCTGGATGAGCTGCACTACCTGAGCCACTTGTGTGGGTTGTAGACTTCGTCTCATGCTACCACTAGAGTGAAAGCACTGGCAGCATTCAAAAATGACCAAAACATCAGCCAGGAAACATAGGAACTGAGAAGTGGTCTGTGGTCACCACTTGCAGGACCACTCCTTTATTGGGGGTGTCTTGCTAATTGGCTATAATTTCCACCTGTTATCTGTTTCATTTGCACAACAGCATGTGAAATTGATTGTCAATCAGTGTTGCTTCCTGAGTGGACAGTGTGATTTCACAGAAGTGTGATTGACTTGGAGTTACATTGTGTTGTTTAGGTGTTCCCTTTATTTTTTTGAGCAGTGTATTTACTGCTACCTCGTTTCAAAGCATCAGCTAGCTTTCATCAGAGGCATACACATCAGTCCATTGTGCTTTTTTCCAAACTGCTCTTTTAACCAGGATATTATGTGGGTCAACACATGAAGGCATGTTCCTCTGATTACCTAATTTACCTTCACATGCATGCAAGTTGCTTGCATGTGCTGCTAGAGCAATATGAGGCCAGAACATCCCTGCTGACAATTGCTAATCTTCTCCCTGGGCAACGCTAGACAGTTTAGGCTTACTAGGCCATGGTGCTTCACAGGCACTTGTCAGCTAGTGACACAGTCAGCCCTGGTGCTTCCCAGGAAATTGTCAGCTAACAGCAGAGCATTTTTATTTATTATACCTTTATTTTACCAGTTGGGACATTTGAGGTCTGTTTCTCATTTGCAACCGCGACCTGGCCAAGATAAAGCACAGTGGTGCAAGATGACATAAACTAAAATTAAAAATACAGGATGCATATATTTGGAGTACACGATAGAAGTATATCTACAATTAGTGCAAATGAGGTCTAATTTAGATAGTTAGATAAATTGGTATCAAAAAAGGGTCCAACTTAGCAAAAACACATTAAAAGAATGACAACTGCATCTCTGTGGCCAGCAGTGTTGCGGAACATTATTTTAAAAAGTAACTAGTTACTTTACTTAGTGACTACGTTACGTTACTGCGTTAGTCTTTATTGAAAGTAAAGAAATACAGATAGAAATATGAATTTCAGTCACATACAATATGCAATGGGATTTGACTCCTAGTAATGCCACTGAAATTAATGGAGACACATGGAGAATACATTGAGCAGGCCTGAACCAGAAATATTGCATAAAGCATTACAATTTTAAGTGCAAGATCTCTCCTTTTTTCTGGATAGCTTGGTGGTGCACTAATGAAATATGCATTAAAAAACATCAACGGATAATAAATTACTAACTTGTGTTCTGAATCAGAAAAGGTGAAAATATAATGTAAATGTAACTAATTTTCTCGTTATAAATGTAACTAGTAATATGATTACTTGAATTTTGAAAGTAATGAGTTTGGTTACTTTTTATCCAAAAAAGTAACCCCACTCTCAATACTACTGTAACGTGTTATCCCCAACACTGGTGGCCAGGGCTCGATTTCTCCCCACAGCAACCTGAGACATCTGTTATGGGCAGCAGAAATTGGTACAGTGCTGCCCAGGGTAAGTAATTGTAAGTTACCTTGTCACGTTTTTCTTGTGTAACTCCTTGTACAGGTCGGGTGTCTGTGAATTCAGTCATGGTCGTATAGTTGCCAAATATGTAATCCTTGCATACGTGTACTGACCTAAGATTTCTTTGTTGAATGAGCAGTGTGATAAGAACTGGATGGCTTGGTAACATGTGCTTGGAGAAAGCATGTGGTTAATATTTGATCCCCTTGCACCTGAGGAAGGTTAGTCAAGAGGCAAGGCTTATAGGGGAATTGGACTTGAGAATTTGGGTGTGGAGAAAAAAGGGAAAATCCCTCCCCGCCACAAAATAAATACCTGCTTAAGGAAACCTTATACATAAAAACAAATTCCCACCTTTATTTAACTAGATAATTCCGATTGAGAAATGATTGTCCTTTTCGATGTCAACCTTGCAGAGATAAGCTTAATTTTGGCAGAAATAACACAAAGTTTCACATGAAATACACAAAATACAAAATATTTGAAACACACATGATCAACCATAGAGAGACTGTTTTTGCGAGCTCCTGTTTAAGCCCACTGTTGTCTGTACTTAGTTAATTGTGGCTGAGGCAAGGGCCCTCAATGCCACTCCACTCCAAAGTGTTTTCAAGACAACATCAATTATATCTTACAGCCCTTTTCTGTTTGAATACTGTTTTGTTTCTGAAGTTAAGTGAGAATTCAGAGAAACCACTACAGCCCAGATTCACTAAACATGTCATGATGCATTGCCTTCAGTGTCCCATCAATGTCAAGTCTTCCCATCTAAAAATACTGTTTTTAGAGACCTACTGTACAACACTTTCCAATGTCTGTAAGTAATTAGCAAGCTAGTTTCTAATCCATTGACATTTAGCATTGTGACATTAGTGCAGTAAATGTAATTTACAGTACCTGTCGCGGTCCAATGATGGAACAAATCTCTTTCCATGGTTGGACTGTGTTTTCTATATACAGGGGGTGTTTTGGGATATAAAAAACTATCTTTTTCCCTTCAATAAGGTGTTGTTTTACCAAAACAAGATTGATTTGTCAGCTGACCTGCAGCATCTCCCAAAATATTTCCACTCTGGAAAATAGTCTGAAAAAAGTAATTTCAGTAGCAAACAGAACTATAACAAACAATATACGCTAATGGAAATAAAATGTTTTTATGTTTGTCATGAATTTCCACATATTTTTGTACAACGGTACAAAGTTGTGGAAAGGCACAAATTAGGAAAAGGATACAAAAATTTGTACCATTCAGAGCCTACAAACTGGATGACCGAGCCAGTAGGATATTGATCAGGGAATCTACCAAGAGGCCAATGGCAACTTTGAAGGACTTATGGCTAAGATTGGTCAGTCTGTGCATGTGACAACAATTTCACAAGCTTAAAGTACTTCGGGATCACCCCTATTTTGTCAAATACAAAAACATAGCTAGCCTGTATGGCTTCTGGAAAAAGGCCACAAAGACTCTCGTTTCTGATTTGCAAATAAACACTTGGAAGATTCTAATGCCATGGGGAAAAATGTTTTATGGTCAGATAAAACAAAGATTGAACTTTTTGGACTGAACTGAGTGTTAGGTTTGGCAAAAACTAAACACACCACCCAAAACACACCAATACCTACTGTGAAGCATGGTGGTATCAAAATTATATTGTGGGGCATTGCTCATCAGTGTTAAATGGGCAATGTCTAGACAGCTGAAGATGTGCAGGTGGTTTGCCTTCCAGCACTACAACAACCCTAAACACAGTGCCAAATAACCTATGCAGTGTAGGTGCAATTTCTTTAAGACTGCAAGGGAAGCTCGGCTTCCCCTAAAATGTCAAAAAATATATGGTCAGATGTGTACTATTGTGTTGACATTTTATTGACAAAAAATGGACCGAAACAATCTGTAAGAATATAGACTCCCATTTCATCCCACACCATCACTTGGGTGAGTTCCCGTTAACATACATTTTCATAGTACATTGATTTCAGTCTCACTGGTCCCCCATGGGAATCGAACACTACAATGTTGTTACCAAGAACACTTCTCCCTGGAGGAACAATGTGTGATGTATTAACAGTAAGCCTTATGTCTGAAATGTTTATTAATGTACCAGTGTTTTTTATACGTTACAAATAAACAAAAAATGTATCTACAATTGCTGGTTTACTAGTGACATATTTAAATAATATAATACATTTTCTATATGTTTTTAGTGTATTAAAATTATATTTTAAATGTATTACAAATATACTAATTACTGAAATAATTGGGTAAAACCTAACATAGAAGTATACTTATTACTATTGAAATGATACTTAAATATATAAGGGTTTCCAAAATGATTTACTGGTTTTTGCTTGAGAGTCAGATTGAGTCAATCACCTTACTGCCGTTGTTTGACAGGTCCTGCCTGTTTCTTAATTTACAGGTCCTGTCATTCCCTGACAAAGATGGGTGGGGCTAAGCCTTAGGAGGGTGTGAACAATCTTGAATGGGTGTGAACAAAGGAGACCTTTGTGGGGGGTGAAATCTTCAGCAAAAGTTTGAGGGGTGATTTCTCAGTTTTGCCATTCCAAGTGTGTCAACATTTGAAGCATCAAAGCTTTCCAAATGTTCCTTCTATTTCAGTGTATGATATACCATTTGAAAGCTCTGAATCTGTAACTTCATAAAATGTTAAGTCAAAACATGACTTTCTGACCATAAGCCTTGATATCTGCGGTTGGTCACGTATTTCATAGACTCAACAACCTATTCAAGGCTCATAGGGGGTCATCTGAAGCATCAGGGGGAACTATGAGAGTTTCCAAAGCATCCGAAAACTGAGTCATATTAGTTGTGTCTGATGGGAACTTAGATGTGTAAAGTTAGGGATAAATAATGTGAAGTTGTCATTGATCCCCTTACGATCAGAAATTAAGGTATTAGAAGAGTATTTAAGTTGTGGAATCAGAAGAGTGGATGCATGGTGATTTAATTTGTTGTGCCAGCAGATCACCATGGTCAAAGTATGCAGACCACGAACACAACAATAATCGTTCTGCATTTTGTTGGATAAAAGGATGAAATTCGGGCTGCAAGTTCAAGCGTTGTTTATAAAGTTCTGAAGATGGAGACTGAGCATATTGGGGGTCCAGATACAGAATAGCTTGGGCAAGGCCCTCTGATTTTGCCTTCTGGGTTTTATTTAGATGAGAAGAGAAAATGTCACCTCTAAAATAATTAAGAGCGAGTGGGAGATCAAGCTTGTCTGATTAGATTACAGGAAGTTATCAATATAGGTATTGATACTGCATCAGACATGTCAGGTTTTGAACAAGGGAAGGACCAAAAGCAGAGGAGGTCAACAGGTAAGTGGTTATAATTATATTTTATTGCTATCAGAGTGGTAGTTAGGATGGAGGGATGGACAGACTGCAGGCAGGCAGGTTGGTGTTGGTTAATGATCCTGTGGTCAAAGTTAGCTGAAACAGCTAATGTGCAGTACTGGTGCTGATTATCTGTTGAAGGTACTGATAGGTCCAAGGGTACAGGATGTGAACTAGAATACAAAAGCAGAATGCAAAATAAGCAAATGGACATGAGAACTCGGATAGAATAAACAAGACTCAGAATATGGCTAGAAAGTATTTCACTACACTTTGCCACGCACGGTGTGGATTACCAATCCGGCGGGGACTAACTGCCAACACCCTCCTTAAATAGGAAGGACAGCAATCAGCTCCAGTTGACAGGGAGGTGCAAAGGATCATTGGTGCCCTGGTGCCTTCAAGGAGTGAGGGACCTCAGGAACCGGTGAGTGCAAACACAAGACAGACAAAGACATACAACAGGGGAACCAGGAGGGGGAGACATGCAATAGGAGTGGGAAGACAGCTCAGGGAGGGGAAACCCTAACAAGATAAAATAAGAAAATTGAATCTCCAGCATGGATGAGTATGAGGTTGAACTGACAAAACTATGTCAAGAAGCTAGGGGCCATAATCGGATATACTGTCATGCACCAAGAGGAGAGTGGAGACAAGTGCAAGGAGGTTTTATTCCGTACTCTCCGATAAAAATAACAAGATATTAATTCCAGCAACAACGGTTATGCAGTGGTAACAGAAACAATACCCAACAAAGGAAGACACATAGTCACATGGGTTAAATAGCCTGACAGGCAGTCATTAGTAATCACGAAAACATATGCACCTGGTGCGTAATGGACCCCATAGATAATCTAGATAACCTCATATTGGTGAGGTTCGAAACAAAAGAGACTACTATATAAGGAGGCATAGAGAAGGATAGACAGTCCTAGAACTCCGGGGAAGCAGACAGCGTCGGGGTGCTAAAGGCACAGAATCCAGGGAAGCAGACTGTGGACAGCGACGTGGTGCTGAATGAGGTGTTACATATACAAAAATAAAGGAGCATACATTCTATTGCAGTGATCAACAAATTAACAAACAGTCAATACGGGATGAAGAGTGATGTACATTTGAAATGAAAGAACCCATCCAGCCCATGGATTCTGAGACCTCCATGGATTCGTACATAGACATAAAATCTGAAAAGGACTTTGACATGCTAGAGGGAGAAATAATACTGGATTTGTAGTGGTTGTTACATTACTGACATTCGAGTTGGTTAAATCAGATTATCTATCCTGCCATCTCGCTCTCCACGACCCCTTGTGTGCAGATCAGGCGCCTGTAAATTATATCTCAGAAATATATTCGGTGAACGTAATCATCACATGCATGATCTGACTAAAGGCTTCCTTGTTGGATGCAGTGCGAAATGAATCGGAGACTCAGTGACGTGGATGAATTATGTGCCCACAGATCTGTCCAAGGATTTGCAGAGCTTCTGACTATATATATATATATATATTAGATACATATTAGCTAGCCAGTAATGTGAACCAGGAATAGCAACCCTTACCAAATGGTGCGGTTACGAGTATCTGTACTGTTGAAGCCCTACCATAAATTAAAGATGAGTCTTTACGCTTGCCTTTTATCTTTGAACATGCCTTTAGAATTAGACTTTTCTGTCCCATTACTTATGTAGGGCACTGTATCTCAAGCAGTGCAATTTTATCTCTGTATTTGTTCCACTACCAATGGTGTAATTTGTTAAGATAATCTAATTTCACCACCTCTTTTGCACTATTTCTAAATAGTTTCATTTTATTGCACTGTCATTCATATCTTGGTCAGGTTTACGTTGCAAATGAAAATCCACTCTCAAATGGCTTACCTGGTTGAATAAAGGTGAAATAAACTGTATTAAATCCAGTTAAAAACAAATTTGTTTAAAATAAAACATTAGTGAACATTTCCCCATAACAGTACACCCAGCATAGTATCACAGGATTTCATGAAATTTTCATGAGGATTTTCAATTGCATATTAGAAATTAGTCACATACACAGCAAAAAAAAATAATTGTGAATATGTGACGATTTTCTTCAGATGCTAGAAGAAAGGAATGTGATTGGTTTATTTGAACCAGGAATAGGGCAGACCGTGTATTGCAAATCGACTAGTAAAATAATAACACATTGTCTGTGTCTCAATACGCATAGTATACATACTATATAGTATGCCAGACTACGATTAGAATGTCCCAAACCATAGTACGCAAATGTAGTATGTCAGAAGTCCCCCGAAGTTTTACTATTTCCGGGGGATTTTTGAAGTATGCAAACCTGCATGCTTTTTGGCCTGATATAGCATAATAGGAGGAGATTCCCGAAGCCGGTTCTTTTTTGACAGTGTTTAAATATAAGCATCCAAAAGTTAGGAAATAATAAACGTGTCATTACATGAGTTTTTTGTTATTGTACCAATATTAAATAAAGATTAAATGAAATACGAACAGGTTGTGCCAAATGTTTAATGTTCAAACTTTGTAGGCTGTATCGCTCGTGGAAGTGGTCTAATTTTAGATGCAACGTTATGACGTGTTAGTATGTCCCAAATGCTAGCATAATCGCTTACTATATACTTAATAATATGTACTTTACCACCACCAAATCTTAATGTTAGACACATACAGTATAACATACATATACAAATTTATTATTTCATTGGAGCGTTGAGAAAATGACAATTTTCATGTGTATGTGACGATTTTCTGAAACCCACTTCATATACATTTCATGAATTCCTGTGATGTTGTGTTGGTACACCATGATCAAAAATGGTGTTGTGTGAATGTTACTATGCAGAAAACGGTATGCTGAAATAACTATTTCTTTCAAAATGCTAGGTAGAACCTTCTTCCTTATAATAAACCTGTCTTCCAAAAGATCATTCAGATCAAAAGGTTTGCGGTAGAACCCTGTCTGTAAAAAAAGGTTTTTGAGTAATATGAACATCCTGATTCTTGTCTGAAGTCAGTGGGTTTTGTAGAGGCCATAGTAATGCAGTATGGGTGTCTGTCTGATTGTCCAGGCTAGGTTCCCCAGAGTGCATTGGCTCAGCCCTGGCCCAGTCGTGTCCTCTCTAACAATGGGAAGGGTAATGGGCTCCCCAAGGCCTCCTCATTCACCCTGATTACGCTGGCAGCACCAGGCCTGCATTAAAACAATTACCTTCATTTATCAAACTCACGTCCTCCAATAGCTTTGGGAGGGCCAGGAGTGTGAGAGACTGTGAGAAAGGTGAGCGAGGAAGAAAAAAGTTGAGAATGGCTAACACTTTCCATTCCTCCAGTCATCTTTAACACCATCTTAGCTTTTACCCACTACATTGTGTTTACCCTAGAAAAGAAGGCTATTCAATGAAAACAGGCTTGCCCCAAAGTCACTCTAACATTTTTAACAGAAAGAATCTAAAATTATTGTAAGATTACTGTTTAATTTCCAATGGAATTGCATTTGTGTTGGTGTCAGAATTCACATGAAGGTGAACTGTGTGCAGTGGCTCTCAAAAGTATTCACCCCATACACATTTATTTTGTGTAAACATGAGATCAAATTGGATTTATCAATATTAACATCTATTTTCGCCATTGTTAACCAAAGTTAATCAGGTCAAAGTGACAACTCAAATCTGCAATTTGATCTAAGTAAATTACAAATGTATACCAGAAAATAATTTCTTATTGATTTAATAAACTAAAGTTAGCAAAAAAAACGTATTTTAGAGCAACATTTCTCAACTGGTGGGTTTCACATTTAATTAATGAAGCTTTATGCTACATACACTGGCGTGCAGTGTATCGCTTGTTGAAACCCAAATGTTGATGGTCTAGTGCTACATAAATACAGGCACCAAGTGTTGCTTATTTTTATTAGTCACGTGTCTCAAAACCAGCATGATTAAAAAATAAAAATAAAAAAGAGTCATGATTTGTCCAATCTCCCAAATAATTCTCCCTTCCACTGCTGAATTCCTATGAATCACAGCTTTTTTCCATTGATGTCTGGCCCGCCAGCATGCCTACTCTACCCTATTCCCACATCATTCCACAGACCTTCTCTGGAGACCTCCTTCCATACATCACCTCTGCCATCAACTCATTCCTGACAACTGGTTGTGTCCTTGCTGACTTGTAAGTTGCATGTTACTCCCCTCCTAAAGAAACCAACACCTGACTCCTTTGTCAAAAACTGCAGACTGCTGTCCCTCCTGTCTTTCCTTTTTAAGACACCTGAGTGTAGAGTGCAACAAAACCTGTTATCTTTCTTAGAATGATGTCTAACCAGTCAGACTTTAAAACAGACAACTCATCTGAGCCTGTAAACAGAAGCTCCAAGCAAGGCTCAAGCTAAAACTCTGTTATCATTCTCCTAGAACTATCCTCTGCCTACGACAATGTGAACTATCACATATTACTTTCTACCCACTCAGATATTGGATTGCATCCTACCTGGCAGGCCGCTTCTACCAAGTGGCATGGAGAGGATCGTTGTCTGCTGCGCAACCACTTACTGGTGGCCGCCAAGGCTGAGTCACTGGCCTACTTGTATTGTCCCATGACGTCGCTTTAGTCCTTTACACCTTTCTCCCAGTATAATGGCTGTTGTAAATAGTGAATGTAAACAATAAAGCAGACCAACCAATCAGAACTTTCAAGGAGTTGGATTTGTTTTTTATAGGCATTATATCGTAATTGTTTTAGTGTACACAAAATACACAGCTAATGTTTATATATCCTAAGATGCCATGTCTTTTTTGGCTTCCCTGAAATGTTACAATGTGCATCAAATGCATACTGTAGATTCAAAAATCCAGTTATAAATTACCAATGAAATTACCGAATTTGTGCATCCCTACACACTAATAGAGACAGTAAAATGAGCACATCACATTAGATTTCTGAGATATTTCATTCGTTTATAGGGCAGAAAAGGAAATTCACAGCATCACAAAACTCAAAAGGGGGTCCAAAATGCAGCTGGTCGTTCATTTGGAAATGCCTGACAGTGATTGAGCTGGCTTGCACGCCACATTTGATCATTTACACACCTACCTTCACATCAGAGCGGGACAATTACAGTGTGTGTACAGAGCCAATAGCGGCCCTTGGTTCTCTTTTCTCATACCCAGCCCCCTTAGCGCTCTCCCTGCCCTGCTCGGCCACCGAGGTGCCAGCGTGAAATGGGTGTTATTGCCTTGTGCTATCTGCCAAGTGCAGAGCCTGTTTTAAGCGCTCATATCACTCTCTGGGCTGTTGAAAAATACACGGAGAGAAAGAGCAAGGGTAACAGACAGAGGGGGAGAGAAAGAACAAGAAAGAGAAGGAAAGGCAAGCACAACATCAAACAAGCTTGTGAAATGCAAAGTAGCATGATCCCTGCATTTTCTCCATCAATGAGACTTAATGAGAATTCCACCTTCTGGCGCCAACTGATGGAAGAAAAACAGAATTGTGAGTTACTGTACTTATTCATAAATTAGATGATAGATTCAGATTTATAGTGTTCTATGTGACACAGTGGTCTAAGTCTCTGCCTTACAGCAGAACTGCGTCACGTTGGCTACGGTTGACATTTCGACAATGCCCAGGGTCCAACATGAAGCGGTGCAAAATTGTTAAAATCCACACAAATTGTTTTATTTGTTCTGGCTGATTTGAAATAACTCTTCTGATTGTATGGCAGTATTCATCAATAACTAAGACCCTGTACTTTGCACCCTGAAACATGGCTTGTCTATTTCATGGTGTTAGAGAAAGAAAGTACACTAGACACAGCAGGTTTTGTACACGCACAGTTTTCTTGACCATGTTAACCTGAATAAAACTAATTACAAACAGTTATACATTATAACATGTTAATACAATATAAATGAAAGTAGAGTATGTACATATTCGAAAGGATGTAAAGATTTCTTTTTGCTGTCACATGTTTAATTACATGTGTGTACTTTCATGCAGTTAAAGTACATCTACGCCAAATAAAAGTTTGTGGTGATCAATCACTTATACAGTAAACATCCCTCACTATAGGTTAGTCATTGACATAACGATACCACATTAGCTAGAGTCTGATTCGTTTTTATTACAGCTGTGTTTGAAAGCGCAAGTAGGGGTTCATTTGTATGTAAACAAGTAAGTCTAGTTAAGCCCCAAATTTATCTCTGCTAAATAAAGGGTACCACACCCTTAGGTGTTCACATAATATTGAACACATGAAGGATTTTATGAGTTCATTTCAATATTTTGGCCATTTGTGTAGTGTTCCCAAGCAGCACTGAAAATATACAAAATGATGAAACACTATGTAATGCCATCTTTTATTTACATTAATGAATATGTATGACATCTGTTGAATAACACATCAACTAACACTTCATTTAAGACTGTCAATGCAGACTGCTTAGCTTTCAACAAGTCCCAGAACCTAGTAAACGTGTGAATTGGCGGATAGCTGAAGGGGTCCGGGGGAGGCACCTTGAGCTTACAGCAGCAACCCACATCTCACCATACTGAGTTGATATACACTGACATGTGTCTTAAATTATTTACCCCCACCAGGACTCTGAATATTGCACTGGACACACTATTCAGATGTTTTAATAGTAACGAGTATTGACAGCACCTGGAAAACAAAGCAGAAGAACCAAATAATCAATTAACATGGGTAGCTGGGACACCCCTATCTGTATCATTGCTTTCCAGGGGCCTCATTTATGAACGTGGCGTACGCACAAAAGAAGATGTACGCACCTCTCTACCCAATAATTGGGATTTATAAAAAGCAAACTTGATGGGAAAATGTGCGGTCCTTCACAACAACTCTGACCCAGGCGTACGCACAAAAACGGGTGAAATGAGACATGGCGACACCGCCGGCAGATGGATGAAACACGTAGGCTACTGTAGATCTGTCTAAAACTGCAGAGCGTTGTGTAAAGGAAATCAAAATAGCTGCTGCCTCTCATTACTAATATGAAGATGTCACAAAGCAATGATTACGATTAACAGCCTGCAGAGAAAAACAAACAAAATAAAACAAGATTGTAACGTAAGTGCAAATGAAGCACATATTGCACATATTTGCAAAAAGAACACTCAAATATATTATGTAATTATAATGGCATGTTATGTAGTTCATCCTCATAAAAAATACAAACAGAACAAAATCATGTTTAATACTAATATTCTTGTCGATGTCTCTGTCTGGCGGTGCAGATAGATAGATAAATAGCTGATGATAGATAGATAGTCTTTATTGTCCATTGGGGAACATTGTTTTCATAGTATAGCTAAATGTCGTAATCCAGCCCGTAATACGGAAACATAGTATTCATTTATATGCATTCAGTTCATTTTATTTTTAAATGTGTTCCATCGTGACGTATGTCTTAACTATTTTGAAAGGTGCAAGAAATTCCATTTGTGCAGAACTATTTTCCATTTACAATTAGATTAATACCGACATCTGTAGATTATCAGATACAATCAAATGGATGGTTATAAAAAGCCATGGCATTACAATGTGTAATAATGCACAATAGCTGATCTTGCACTTTTAGAAGACAATAATAATAATAATAGCCAGATAATGCATATTATTTATTGGTGCCTTTCATAACACTAATAACAGGATTTCTGGCGACTGGCACTTTCCAGATGGAATTGACTGACAGGTCAGGGATATCTCAGATTACCCTTAGACGGATTATGCCAGACGTGTTAGTCGGTATAATAGGCTTGTCGCATAATTACATGACGTTTCCGTACACGGCGGGTGAACAGGCAAACAAAAAAACACATTTTGCAGCTATGTCCGGTTTCCCAGATGTAATCGGTGCTCGTGATTGCACTCATGTTGCCATAAGGGCAACGAATGAGAATGAACATATTTTCATTAATCGAAAGCATTTTCATTCCACCAATGTCAAAATAATTTGATGCAGACATGTTGCTGTAATGTAACCAATTTTCCCCCACCCGTGGCAGACACACTTTCGCGATGAAGCGATAGATGCTTTGACATCGACTGATATCTTTGGCCAATCACTTTATATTTTGGCCACAGTCTGACTTTTTTGCAGCGTCTGCAACCTTTTGCCACTCCAACACCTTTTCGGCATTGGTAACAGGCATACTGTATGGAGGACCAAGTCTGCCAAAATAAGAAATAAATGAATATATGCGTCAATAAAAATATTTATACATAAAAATATACAAATATAAAATTATATATTTATTAATGAATATTATTTCCCTATTTATTTATTTCTGTGATCATTTATTTCTGTATTTATTTATTTTTATATTCATTTATTACCATATTCTTTTATTTCTGTATTTATTTATTTCCGTATATATTTATTTTCGTATTTCTACATCCTTAAGCTAATGAGAGGGCGGGACTAAATCGTTCAGCCATAGCAAGCAAGCCAAGAGCGGGAGATAGAAACCATATATACGGTCTGTGATAGAAATAGATTGTGAACGTAAAAAACGCAGCTGGGGAGGAACCAAGGGTACAACACGGGGCTGGTTTGTAGGATAAATGATTCTTTCACCAACCCCAAAACGAGATGCAATGTCACTAACAGAAAATCCAACTAACTGTGCCGATTAGTCGCGTTTTTTTGTGGCTTCGGTGTCACCTGTTGTGCTCCGTTATCTACCGTAGCTGCTCTCTCGCTCCGGTGAACTTAGTTTCTGTGTGTGTGTGGTTGACTTGGTGTGTTTGTGTGCGTGTGTTTTAAAGACAACGGAACATTGCACTGAAATGGATAGGCTACAATGAGAAGGGCGTCCGACTGCTCCGGCATTAACGGAATCATATATCGAAAAATTAAGTCAATGATCACACTTCATCCAAATTCCTACATGGCAGGGTCAACTTCTGTGTCGTTAGATGCTGCTTACTGCAATAAACTTTCAGCAAGACCCCCCCTGCGAAAAAGTTAATAATCAAATAATAACCAAAGCTAGCATTTTCAACTAGGTTAGCCAAGACTCAAATCTCTGGCAAGAGACTGTATGAAGCCTACTAACGTAGTAATCTAGGCATGTAAAATCGATCTTCACACTCTGATACCGATCAACCAATGGGAAAAAGGTGACACCGTGACATGCTTTGATTGACAGCCTCCTCATTAACTTAAGGATCTGGAAATACAGAAATAAATATATACGGAAATAAATAAATACAGAAATAAAAGAATATGGAAATGAATTAATATAAAAATGTATAAAAACTGAAATAAATTAGGACAGAAATAAATAAATAGGAAAATAATATTGATTAATAAATGTATAATTTTATATTTTTCTATTTTTATGTATATTTTATGTATAAATATTTTTTTGGATGCATATATTTATTTATTTATTATTTTGGCAGACTTGGTCCTCCATAATACTGTGCCCTTCAAACAACATTTTCCTAATCTATTTAGCCTACCCAACAATATTTTTTACTTCACATTGAGTGAAGTAAAATTTTTTGTTTTTCCTCTCTGTTTGCCATGATTTCTCAATCAATGAATATTAATTATTGGGGGTTTCACTGACTATTGATGGCCAAGACCTGTAGCCGCAAAAGCAGCGCCACGTATTAGACTTGATTGTGATTTATAAAGGGAAAACTGTGTAGGACGTGCGTGCACACGGTTTTATAAATCTGAATATTTCTTTGTGTACGCATGTCCTATATTTTGTCCGTATGCCACTTCTGATGCAAATCCACCGCAAAGTTTTATTAATGAGGCCCCAGGAAACTATTTGGAATTTAGAACTAAGACGTAGGTTGACACAGTACAGGTCATGCAGTGTTGCCATGTCCGCGTTTTTCTAGCCAAATTGGGCTATTTTTAAATCAATTTGGCGGTAGAAAATACATTGGTCGCGGGTTGCGGTTTTTTGGGCTATTTTTAAACAACCACGTCTGCAGCATTTTCCATTAAATAAATAAATGTGAAGGCTGTTTGGTGCAGCCTGGGCCAGGTATGAGAGGAGCTACTGCGTGGTGTGTATGAAAGATGGAGAGTAGTCAATGACAGTGTATGAAATTAAGAGAATAGGGTGAAAGAAAATCGCATTTATATGTACATTGTGGAAAAAAGTATTGTTTCTTTACTCTGTGGCAACGTAAACAAATTGGGCTAGTTTTAAGGCATTTTGGGCGGTTTTTGAGTAGTCATTGGGCTAGAAATTTATGTTTTAGCTGGCAACCCTGAGGTCATGGAATATGCATTGAGCTGGATTACGATACCGGAATGTGCAGTGACACAAAGACTCATATGGATGGATGCCCACACACACACACGTCACAATTAAGGCCATTGCACACTGAGTCCGAAATTCGCATCCGAATTGTTCGCACGTTAAAAAATAAAAACGACCTCACGTTATGTCAATCATGCATGCACACTGCTTCCGAAAATTTCGTCCGTAATAAAAACAATCGGATCAGGTTCGATTTTCTGCGTTTTTCGCATCCATAGCCAGCATTTTGAGAGGTTTATTTGACAA
>JACXGM010023989.1:0-15935 GCA_016801145.1 Umbra pygmaea
ACAGCACTCTGGGAACAGCCTATTTGTTCAGAAATTTCTTTCTGTGTCTTACCCTCTTGCTTGAGGGTGTCAATGATGGCCTTCTGGACAGCAGTCAGGTCGGCAGTCTTACCCATGATTGCGGTTTTGAGTAATGAAACAGGCTGGGAGTTTTTAAAAGACTCAGGAATCTTTTGCAGGTGTTTAGAGTTAATTAGTTAATTAAAGAGTTAATTCTTTGAGATAGGAATTTGGGGTTTTGAGCTGTATGCCAAAATCATCAGTATTAAAACAATCAATGACCTGAAATATTTCAGTTGGTGTGCAATGAATCTAAAATATATGAAAGTTTAATTTTTATCATTACATTATGGAAATAATGAACTTTATCACAATATGCTAATTTCTTGAGAAGGACCAGTATATTTCTTAGTTGTGTACTTACATTATCCTAAATGTTTCCACCAACTTTCAAACCAAGAGAAATGTGTAATATAATTCGAAGACACGGGACGTTTCATTTTGTCTTCTGTCAATGGCGTCATATAACCTTTGACTGCTGTAGTTGCTCTAAATTCCAGGGAACCGCCAAAAATAGCGTGAATAAAGTTATAATAATTTTAACCATACATTACTTTGTCAGTGAACATTTTTTTCTGCCAGAGACGCTAGATTGGAAGGTTGTCATTAACGACAATAACAAAACCTGATCCCACGCTACATCCCAACGTCATCAAAGTACATCTTTTGCTATTGTTTTGATTGAGATACCACTAGCGGCCAAAAACTACATATTGTACATTTAACATCTCAGTCTCAGTATGTTCATATAAACATTCTCGTTGACGCTGGGAGCAATGCTCTTTATATAAGTGCAATCCATTGTGCCTACTACTCTTGGGAAGCCGGTTATTTGCATTAATTGTTTTTGCCTCTGTTGGATTATTAAAATGTAATACCTTTTTTTGTGCTAACTATGGCACATTATCTCTCATGTTCTTTCAGTAAAAATTTGTTTGGCACGTTCCTGGCTCAATGGCATTTTTTATGAAAAAATACAAACAAAATAGTTGCTTTTATTATCAATACAGGGAAATATTCCATAGTTGTGATGACTAATGATCATGATTTTGAATAGCATTGCTTTAACATGTGAATAGTTGGTGCTGAAATATGTAGGGTTGGTGGGCCCACAGTAAACTACCCAGAAGTGCTTTACCAACACACATCATTACCATGATGAAGTATTTCAGTTATACATGACAGCTTTATTTTCCCTATTAATCTCTATACTTTAGCCATTATTAATGTTGTTACCCACCTAAACTTAATCTTCTTTAAGGTGAGATTTATCCTCAGTCCATGTGGCCATTATCCTCAATATGAACTCAGCAAAGAGACATGTATTTCATCTATCCGACATGATACACTAGCTAAATTTCCCTAATTAAACCAGTGTATCCAGTAGTCAGCCAGCCCAGACATACTGTACTGACACATAGTTGAGTGCCAACTATTGCTTTAATTTTTTTCCACTAGCTTAAAAACATCAAATATAGATAGAAATACTGTACAGTAGGTTTCTCTGAAAATAGAAGTTCAGCTGAGTAGGACTTTATGATAGACTTCATCATGTGACCCTTGGACAGTGCATAGGTGGATCAGTGGAGATTGAATAGACATGCAGGCGGGCAGAGAAAACGGATTTACTGTATGCGTGTGCTTTGGGGGTGTATGGCGGATGTGGATGGCGGTGTGCCCCTTTATGATGGCTACTGCCTGTGAGTCATTCCCAGCCCTTTGGGCATGATCCACAGACTCAAACAGCCTGTAGACTGCAGAGTGAGACAGATAGAGAGAGAGAGAGAGAGAGAGAGGGACCAGTTAGAGGAAAGGAGTAACAGGCAGTCCTACTATGGTCAAGGCTGGGTCTCCTCTTGATTCTACAGCTTGGTTTTCAGAGAAGGCTTGCTACCACACGGTTCATTATATTATGCATTATGGTGTGTGTGTGATACTGGCAAATGAGAACATTACATTCCCCCATAAGCGAGGCCCAGCTGAGAATCACTGCGATGTCCTCAATAGGGGGCTATAAATACTCTAGTGACTGCATAGTTGGTAGGATACAAGTGCAATACACACACACATACATAGGTGCACACATGGGTGCACACACACATAGATCTAATGACACATTTAACACAATTAGCCCTTTCACAGTCCAAAGCGTATGGAGCAGGTGACCACTATGAATGAACTGCTCCAAACAGGATCACTGGAGAGACTTATTCAACCCATGTTAACGTGTCATTGAACATGACATAAAAGGAAATTTTACATAAGAACAGGAAATAACGTTAAGAAAAAGTTCAATGGCACAGCTTTGTTTTCATCATTAAATATTATTCTGCATCTCTGCTGCTGCATTCAAGGGATGACATAACCATGCCATATGGGTTACTCCTTTATAGTCTCAATCTTTCAATGCCCCCATGCTGTTAGTTGTGATACTACAGCCTCAGAACAATGTTACGCATGCAGCACAGTGAATTCTGACATCATTTTCCTCATTGACTGGATTGTAATGAATGAGTTAGAGTATTATTGTCCTTTAAGGCAACAGTGCAATTATAATTATGAGATACATACCTACAATCTAAATTGGGCTTGCGATATTAACTTTATTTTAGCATTATTATTATTTAAAACATTCCTTCCTTGAGATCTGTTTTACACAAGAAAGAAAAGAGGTTAACATAACCTCTGTATGTTCTTTGGGGAACCTTGTACATTTTTATAGGAGTTCCTGCACCATACCTTGTCAATAGAAATCAAGTAGAGGGTTAGTCACTTTGGGTAATAATGAGCTTTCCTTTGTCTTCGGGATATATTTAATGTGCTAGGATATTCAAGGGTAATTTCTCTTCATAATAGGTCTTTGCATATCAGTCTCTATTTGCCTTCTTCCTTTTGTGAATAGCCTTGTGTCCTTTTGTTGTGCTTAGGGGGGAAATAAACAGTTAATTTATGGCAAGTATAAATTATTTCCTTACTTTCTTTGTACATCCTAATGTCTTAAAACTTTTAATGCTGGTAGAGTTTTGTGGGTGTTTCAATGAGATTCTAGTATAAATAGATGTAAAGGTCAATGCTAGGCCAAATAAAAACAACACCATGCTAATGTGTAGAGATTAACCACACTTTGGATGTCAACAAAAGTCAATAGAATGGCCTATAAGACGTAATTCTGCCTTCCAGTCCTTGACGATGAGCAAAGAAGGCTGACTTATAATGGTGTATAACTGACGTCAGAAGTCTATTACTCTGTCCAGGGTTGCAGGGAGTCACAGAATGGGAGAGGATGAATGATAGAGACTTCAGACTTAAGTAACTGCCATGATTAGAGTGCTCTGAATATTACTAGGGGAGTCTGAAAGGAAATGACAAATTGTAAAGCAAGCATTCGGCCATTTGTGGGGAATGAGGACTATATGCAAGGGTTTCCATCAGGCTTCTTCACTCAAAAGAATTGGAAATTGTATAATGTCTACTTTTGATATTTGTTGTAAAATGACAATGGTATGACCATGATTTAATTTGGATTTGACATGATGCTATTTTCAGAGCAACTGTCTCTATAATAAGTTCTGCTCTAGGCAGGACAACATGCTGGGTTTTCTAGGTATATCAAATTCTCCAATAGCCACACGGCAACAAAAGGTTCTGCAGCAACGCAGGCTTTTCAGGAATACCAGGGGTGCATAATGAACAGCCTTAATATTTCTTAAGACGAACACATATGCATGGTTGGTTCATTAATTTGAAAGCCAATATGCTCTTCTGTGAAAGCCAATCATTTGCCCATCATCATACATAAGGGATTAGTTGGAAATTAGCTACATGCTAAATTAAAATATCTGTCCTTGCACATATTTGCCAGCTTGCCACCAATGCTTATGGAAAAGCACAAATCAACAAAACAGCCACTGTACCAGATTCTGACAGACTGCCAGGCCAGGATGTTTGCAACAACACAGACAGCCATTGCTTGCAAAATGTTAGCTTGCTTTTTTAAAGTGTCTGTGTACCTGACATCAAACGCAATGTTTGAAATTTAGCTTCCTCCACTGACAGAAGCCTGGACCCACACTCTACGTTCCTCTGCTTTGCAACACACATGCCCACTCATCTTGACAATATTCAAACAGTTATAGCTACAGTATACAGAAGGTATCAAATGTATACCTTCTGGGGAGTGAGCAAATGGTTTGTCCTTAACTCCTAACTGTTACAGCTGCAGTAACCCTCTTTAAAATAATGTACATTAACACCAGTCATACACAGTTAAAACCAATTTTTTAACAGTTTGCATCAGTCAGCTAATGAGTACATTAGCCACTAGATATTTGTAGTTTAAACAATATACAGTATGTTTTTCACTTACTGTACACTTCACTTCTATGCATGACATTACTCTGCATGACAGATATTGTACAACATGTAAATGGTTAGCTAATGTAAATTATTCCTAATCCACTTTCTAACAATTTTCGAAATTATTTATGACCACTTTAGACACACTTTGCTGATGACTTCAGTTAGGTGCCTAAATGTAGGGAGTTGCTTGAGCCTCCGCTGTTGCTGGCCATATGGCGTCACCCACCGGACTTTCGTCTTTCATCAACTAGCAGCGCAGTCTATTTTGTGTCATATATCCTTGAATGCTAATAATTTAGCTATAGTATTACCATCTTAAAACTATTAAATGATGGCAGAAATTCCAAATGACTATGCACTATGAACTTAGACCAGCCAATACACAAACAGCTAAACAAATTGCTAAACCGCCAATGTACAGTGCCTCCTGTTTCAATTGCAATTGCATCCTTTCTAGCATTAGAAACCTCACTATATCTGTGTGGAACATCAAAAACATGTCTGGGGGAGTAATATATTACATGTAATATACTACAAATAATGTTAACTGCTATCTGGCATGTCACCATCAGATATATAGTAATCAGATTACAGATAACTGGGTAAAAACTAAAGGATTCATTCTGGAATTCCTTTTGAATTCAGAAACCAGAAAGTGTGCAAAATCATCTTCACACCTGTGATTGGTCTGGACTGTAACAAAAGCATACTGTATTGCAAAATTTTTATTTACCTATCCATATAAAATATTCCTTAGCAATCCAGTACAGACACAACATTCCCAGAACAATAACAGGTTATGCCTAATTTGTTCATTTTTCATAAAGGACTTATTTGGGTGGCTAATGTCAATTGGTATCTGTGTCTTCGAATTGCCTTCGTTATGATTGGATGAAGATCCAATATTACAGTGAAGGTATTGAGCAATTTAAAGAGAAAAGTATGCTGATAGTAAGCCCTCCCCCCAGTGACATCTAATCATGGCGAGTCATGATTTCCATTCTGTCCTGCACCCACTGCTGCATACAGTCCAGGCAGGCCATATAATCCTGCTTTCTCTTGACGCCTCACTTTCTGTTGAAGGCACCACGATAATACAAGCGAAGAAACAGTTCACTTAAGCATGAGTATAAGTAGAAAAGACAAGCTTCCTTTCATATAATGGAAAAACATTATTGTAATGTTTTGTGTACTGTGTGACGAACCATTTACATTGTTTACACTTTACATTGTTACTGTACTGTGTGAAGAGCCTAATACTTTACATTGTTTACACTTTACATTGTTACTGTACTGTGTGAAGAGCCTAATACTTTACATTGTTTACACTTTACATTGTTACTGTACTGTGTGAAGAGCCTAATACTTTACATTGTTAACACTTTACATTGTATGTACTGATCATATTGTTGTCAAAGCACCCTCTTCAATAGTATGAATTAGGTGGTTGTTTGAATCCTGATGAAACCACCTACAAATTGTGTAATTCACAAAATAGCAGCATAAATACTGTAGTAGTGTAGGTTAAAGCTTTATGATGAAATACCTTGGAAGACCAGAGCAATCCATAGTAATGTCCAAAAACATTTAGTTTGTTTGTTTTTATGTATGTGCTACACATCAACAGAACATTTGGTGTTATCTCTAGGGCTCACATGTTGTCCTTGAAACAGAACAAACTCTTGTAAACACAAGTAATCCCTATGAAATTGGTGGATAAGATATGGCCAATGATCCCCCAGCAGATAACTCTATAGTATTTTATTGAGTTAAATGACCCTGTGTGACATTGCTACTAAATTGTTCTTATTTTGTATAACATGCACTGAATAATGAAATGTACCCTTATGCAGGATTTGCACCCTTGAAATTATTTTTTATGGATTAGAACTGCAATCCAGATTAAATATATAAATATAAATAAATATAGTGTTTTCAGCATTGTGTCTATATCATGATTTCTATCATATTTTACTCTATTTTTCTTCTTACGTAAATGACCTAAGGGCCCGCAGGTGTCATTAAAAACATACCTCCCCAGTATGTTTTTTTATTGTGGCTGTTAATTTTATGAGGGTTGTTAAGGAAAGTGCAGGTGCTAGTGCCAGCTAGCATGCTGCTTGGATCAGCGTTTTATCCTTGAAAAAATATTTGCTTTTGCTACATCAATTGAGTCTTTTAGGCTGCTGTTTTTCATTTGAGGCCCTGTGTCTGTAATTTTTCAAGTGTTACTTGGGACTGTTTGGTATGCTATTGCATATGGTAAACATGCATATATGACTCTGTGGGGAAAACTCAAACAAGGGGAAACAATGCTGTGTTTCCTGCTCATGAGAATGCCAGGAATGGTGCCAGCAGCAAAGTGACCTACAGTATATTCTTGCTGGTTTGCTTATAAAGTTAAGCAGAGTCAGGCCTGGTCAGTTCCTGCATTGGAGACCAATGCCTGGACACATTACCAATCTGGCCCTCATAACATCACGGCAACCTAATCATCCCCAGCTTTCAATTGGCTCTTTCATCCCCTTCCCTCCCCCTACTTCTCCCCAGGCAATCAATTCAGCTGCTTTAACAGGCTATTCTCATGGCGATACATACAAAATTGTACAAAATTGTAGAAAACATATGTCCACATGTGACTTTTGCAGAGGCAGGAAAACGTATGCCTCGTACATATATACGAAACATAAAAACCGAATGTGTCTTGCCATGGGAATGTGTTAGCTTTAATGTTGTTCAGCTAATCTTGATGAATACAGTGGCATAACCAAATGTGGTGTTATATGCCTTGACAAAGCCAAATATTCTCCTATACACCATTGCTAATGTAATTGACATTTTACCAACAATCACCTATGAATTCTAACCCTTGATGGTTAATTAATGTAGTTTTAAATGCAGAAACCTCACAGGGGTGATGGTCTATTTATCTGCGGTTAAAACACAAATCCTCTCTTGGGCTTTTCAAAGTCATCTCAGCAGCCAAGCTCGACATAGACTCCCAGCACTTCAAAACATTAAGCATTACCATAGCACCCCCAGGAGTTAATCAATAATGCCTTGGGGTCATGCACTGTCTGTTACAGAAATGTGCCTTCCATCACTAACACAATTAACAGCAGGAAAAATCTGTCAATCAACTTTTAGTCTTCCCTTGCCTCAGCCCCCCTCCGCCTTTAGCACCCCTCAAACACAACGCCCACACAATAGGGAATAGGGTACTGGTGGGTGTGCTAAAGAATCCCCTCTAATAGTCCCTCCCAGCCCCTGTCTCACCGTCAAATGAGTGCTGTGGTGCTAAGCCTCGGTTCGCCCCACAGCCTAGTCATTAATAATAGGAAGGGATCCACCCCGCGGTGACCTGGGAAATGTAGTCTGTTCCGTCACAGTGGTGTAGCCAACTAAGTGCGGCTAATTGAGAAGGACGGTGGGGGTGTCTCTGTGTGTGTGCGTAGAGAGCGGGTGTGGTGCTGCATTATATTTTAACATGGAATCACTTAAAGGAGAGAGAAAACATTTACTCATACTTGCCTTTACGCAAACACAGATACATGCACACACACACACACTGCCTTGAAATGTCAATCATATTCTGAAAGCATGTACTGTACTTACAGTGCAAAAACATCAAACCTGATTGATTAATCAGCTGATATTAGCCTTTCCCATAAGTATTTGTATCATCATTTCAAATAATATCCTGATATAAAATACACAGAATTAATATAACGTTAACATTTTTTGTATGAGTTTCTGATGGATTACTTCATATTGAACATAATTCACACATCAGAATATACATTTCTAATCAGCCTTGTCCTCCTCACAGCCTTGTCCTGTATCCCTATTTACAATGTGGTAAATGTTAATGTCAACTAAGTCAAATTGGCCACTAATGTTCACATACAATTGCCTAATAATAACAGGTTTTGAATAACATATAGTCTTTTACTTCCATCACAAACATGTATATAGTAAACACATTGAGTACAGCCATACTGCCCCCAGGATTTATATTTATTTAGACTGTGTTGCCAGACCAAGAGAGATGTGAATAAACAGGAGATGAACAGCTATATATGGGGAACCCAGGCTCGACTGTATGGCCCAGTTCCTCCCATCACTCAGTGTTGCATCTGTCATTGATATGTGTGCACTCAGCTGGCCATACACTCTACTTACAGCTGTTCATAGGCCAGTCACTTTGAAACACATGACAACTATTTCTGTAGCGTCCTTTGAGCTGTGCGTACATCTGAATGCCACAGTACCCAAGATAAGGATGTATTTGTTCCCGTTGATATTGACTGTTGCTGAAGGAGATTCAGCTCTCAATGTGAGAGTGGAATTGCAGGTTATATTGTGGAATAGAATTGCACATGTTGTTAGTTATCAACTAGCTAATCATTATGCAGGTGCTTTGTCATTTAAAGGCAAAACAAACACAAATGCTCAATCAGATAATGCAGTAAGATACTTAATTATTCCTCACAAATCCTTCTCAACTAGAGATACCAGTGTGTGTGCGTGTGTGTTTGTATGTGTATGTGCAGACAGCTATGGTCTTCCTAAGCCTACAAACACCCTGGAGAGCTTAATAGCTGTCTGTCATCACTACGAGTGTGTCAGCTCTCAACACTTAATCAAAGTGATGAAATCAAACTGGCTCTGGCCTGACACCACTCATGCCTCAAGGGAAAGTTAGTAACCATGCTATAGATGCATTCAGATGTCATGCCTCACAATGTCACCAGTGATTACACAACACTGATATAAAAATGTAATTAGGTAATATGGGGATGTTGGTTAGTGTGTTCTAAATCCTAATTTAGTCATAGTAACAAAGTGTGTATCATATCTGTATGTTTATTCAAGGGCTGTCTATCCCTCAATTCAGTTATCGATATGCCCACCATCCATCCCTTCGTCCTTATATCTGTCTTTCCATCTGTCTGTTCATCCGTCTGACTATCATGTGTCCACATTATGTCACGTGTACAGAAGGAACTTTATCCTCTATGACTTCTATGTTTTGGAGATTCAATAGCACCCTCTCCTGTTCACAAATGGGACTTGTACCAAATTGACAATTTCCAAGTGAAAATCCCACAATACAAATTGCCTAGGGTTTTGCTCAAGTGTCAGAAATATACATAAATGACATGATGGTATTCCTGTAAATCCTCCAGTCTTAGGAAAGTACATTGAGGACTGAACAAGTGGGTATTGTGTTACTGATTGACCTGAAGGAGTCTGTAAAAAGGCTCCGTATTCTCCATTTCCACTCGAATAGCTGAGCAAATTTCAAGTTCATTTTTCTATTGAGCTACACACAGTCTGATCGTGTAAATGCAGAAGATTGAATGGACACCATTGTAATAAATTAATAAACTCAAGTTTGTCTTTGTTACCACTATATAATGTACTTCAACATCAAGTCCATACTTCTTCAATAGTGTACCATAGAATTTAGATTAATCCAAGTACCGGTAATAAAAACAAAACAAGGAAACAAATGTAATTACATTCATCCTGAAGACAACCAGATCTCACTTTCTTAAACCTCTGCATATTACAGTACACAAGGTCATTGACAGTCCATAATCTTGCAAGAATAAAATGTAAATATAGTGTAAAAACAATTATACATGGAATTACTGTAGATAAACGGATATAGATTTTGTCATCTTGATCTTGCCCCAGCCCCAAATGCAGGTCACCAGGCAGTCATCAAAAAACACATTTTACATAATGTTTTGCTTGTGTTCTCCCGTAATTAGGTGACAGATTTCTGGAGTTTTAGAGGAGCCTCTGCAAATCACCTTCATTACAAATGCTGCTCATTATCTTAATGAGGTGATTTCATTATCGTTTGGAGGACTCTGACACTGTAACTGAACAAGGGTTGTTGTTAAGAACTCCAGGGGTGCTGCTTCAGTTGACACATAAGCGGATGAGGTCAGCTGTTAGGGACAGGTGTTATGTGATGAGTTTCTGAACACTGCTGGACTCCAGTGACAACTCTACATTTTCCAGCAGGAATCTTTGTATAACATTGGGCCCTGGTGACCTCTCTGATAAGTAGTCAATCCGTTTGTAGCAATTAGTGGCAGATCAAACTGCTTAATGGTGAATGCTTTTCAAACCACACCAAACGTGCCTCCAAATAAAACATTTTGCTTAATCTCCTCTCTCCAATGACCTGATCTATTTGTTTGCCTAAGCTGTAGCTAATTGTACTCAAATGCTTCCCATTAGTGTTACAAACGACTCATAACTGACGCCAGGGCTTTCCTTTTGGACTGATCATCTCTCCATGGATCGCTCTGTACTTAATCACAGGCTGGTTTTAAAGAGCAAAGTCACAGCTGGGTTCCCATGCAAGCACTGGTAGGTACCGAACCGTTGAGCTGCAGCTAGGTGGATTAAACCTGTGATGGGGGCTCAGAGGAAATAAAGGGAATTGAAGGCGTGGTTAGAACCTTTCAAGTCAGAGCAGCCTGAGTCGGGTATTAGCATTCAACCAGTCAGGGTCTCCGGAGATATCTTTCTGGTCACAGTTGGCAGATGAAGGTAATTGGTAATGGGAGGTGTACCTGGACCAGAGGCCATGGGTGTTTGGACAGAGTGCTTGATGGGTAAAGGAAGGGCAAAATAGCTGTGACCCAACTGGCAAGTCCTGGTTTAAAGATTAAATATAAACATGCAATTTCACATTGTTGGATATAGACAAAAACACACACATACATATATTGTAATTGACTAATGTAGTTTTACCCTAATCCCAATAGATTATATGTGGGACATGCAATTTTTTAAATAAAAAACAACGGTAACACTTTATTTTGAGAGTCCATCTCTAGATGCTCTACATATTATCTGCATACTGTCAACAACATTTTAACAAACTGTCTACTAACCCTAACCCTAACCTTAACCATTCCCCTTATGTTAAACCTAACCTTAACCATTACCCTAAAACATATTCTAAACTTACCCCTACCCTTAAAATACACAGATAGTTGCTTATCAACAGATGGTTTGTTGATAGTTTGTTGATAGTCATATCATCAACAAACCATCTGTAGAGCACATACAGATGGAATGTCAGACTCTCCAAATAAAGTGTAACCAAAACAACAATATTCAAAGGCTTTAAAGGAAAACTCCAGACCCCTAAACAGCAAATAAATGTTGTGCTAGTCATGTCTCTGACATGACAGTAACTAAAAACACCTTCTCAGCATGTTTGGAAATTCCCATCTCGGCCACTGAATGTGTTCAAAATTTCACACAGTGACGTCAACGCAACATTATTTAAACTACAGCTAGTGGCATTTTGTTGATTTCCTGATCTTTATTTGTCCAGTTTTATTCACCAATCAACCTGGTTCAAATATTTACTTGTTTCAAAGCTAACAGTTTATACTTTTGAAAATGTTGAGGTGATGACACTGTGTGAATATTCAGAGAGACGGTGGGAATTACCGAACGCACAGAGAAGGTGTTTTTAGTGACAGATGTGTCGGAAACAGGACAAGGAGTTTTAGCTGTTTAGGGGTCTGGAGTGATCCTTTAACAAACAGAAGCAGTCTTTGACTTCTAAACAATATGTGGATTATGCATTATGGCAAATGCACAACAAATGAAGAGATTCAGTTGACAAACCTGTAATGTTAATGTCTTTTTACTATGATGCATTTGGCACTGCAATACACAATAGTGTATATTACAAGGCTTTACAAAATCTACCTCTTCACTTTCAAGCCTTTATTTGACTAGCAACATTAATAACATAACATACTTTAGATGCCAGACATCCTGATCAACAAACTAGTGTTTTTAAATGGCACTCTTAAATGACAGACTTGTTATTGTAATATGACAATAAGTGCATATGTAAATCAGACGTAGTTATCAAAAGCTCAAATGCTATCATAAACAAGCTGTTGTCCCACATTATTTTCTTGTAGATAAGCCAAGCAGACACTTCCTTTGGAACACTAATATTTAAAGCTGGACTCTTTTAATTCATATGGCAAATCACCAGAAGGGGGCAATGCAAACCAATTGAAATACCATTCCGTGCATGAATTAAGAGAGAACAAGCATGGTAAAACACAGATGAATCAAATTGTCTGTATCTTTGAGGATGTAAGTGCCATACTATTGAAATTGTACAGTTGTACAATTGTGTAAGCTAATATGTGGGAAAATACATACTTTGAGTAATATATTTGCATAATGTCATTGACTAGATTTACCTTTTGTTAATGGCAAAAAAGCTTCTTGTGTGTTTCAACAGGGCATGCTCTCAGACTATGGTGATTCAGTTGTAACCATAGACCCTATAATTGACACACAACCTGTCTACTTACAAGACTGATGGAGCGCGGTGCCCACCCATTACACAATGACCTGAATCGGGTTGGAGATAAGCCTACCACAAGAAGACAGGACAGGACAGGACAGACAGGGAGCAGCATGTGGTGTAAAGCCTTACCCTGAGGCTCCACAGCCCTTCTGCATGACCAAATAGAAGCTGGACACTCTCACTGATCTGTCCACAATAGGTCACCCACATCCCATCTAGAAACAGGAAAAGGGTGATAGCGGAACACAAAAGTCAGTAAACAAAGCTAAGAGACACAAAGGCCTTTTTCATTCTATACAACAAAACTCCAATTGTATTGGTGGCCACAGACCATAAAAGGTTGTTCGTTTTTAATTAAATGAGTCACAGTGGAACAATAATCGTTTAAAATCTTTTGTCCTTTTCAGCAGAAAGACATATTGCCAGGTACTCAATCTTTTGTTCTATTCGGTAGAATGGGAGGTATAGTGTGTCACATGACCATTAGAGAGCACGGTATCAAATGAACGGCTCTGGTGAAGGTAGACAGATGTCTTATTGTATAACTTCTGAAAAAAGACCAAGCAAATTTTGCTGTGCATATAGTTATTATTGTTCTTATAATTGAGCGCATATGACTTCAATTATATGGTTATAAAACGTCTATGTGAGCAGGCAATCTTATAAAGGTGCCGCAATGTATGGCTGAAAAATGTTGGTGTACTAGTTCGATAATGACCAACCATTTACTTGAAACTTAATTATTATGTTAACTTCTAGTCATAATTAGAGGTTGTGAGTGACCTGGTTAACTAAAGTTTTGAAACATATGTGGATATGTGGATGTGACTTTCTGTAGATCACAAAGTTGAAATATGTCTGCTTTTTAACAGATGGTTTAGTTAAGGAGGTGAAAGTGTTTTTTTTCTACAATGTAAGCTGCACCTCAAAATGAGTTACTCAGCTACTCATGTCCTCTCTCTTCATGTCTACGCATTTCTGAAGTTCTTCTCATCTGCTCTTTGCAGGGTTCAATACAGGCCACAGCTTGCCTAGTCTATTTCAATCATTATTCGTTTTTAACGCTGACATTACCTGAGGATTTGATGGTATTAATTTCATTCCCCTTGTAGCTCAATTGGTAGAGCATGATGCATGACACATCCCATGAACACACCAGGGATATGCTGTGAGATACTGATTGGGTGGGAACAAGTTTAACTAAAGCCTTGATGAAATGTGAATCCAGAGCGAAGGATAATTAACAGTCATGTATTGCAGCTGAGATGGAAATGATCGCAGAGCTGTAGATGGGTATGTTCATATTGTCTAGAAATTGTACTGAAGAGCTCAGTGACTATATTTGCCACAAGTAAGTTTATGGAATGCCTGCCATATCTGCTTTTAAGTCTTATTACTGTAAAGTGGAAGCTTCTAGGAGCAACCAGAGCCCAGCCGTGAAGTGGTAAACCACGCGAACACACAAAACGGCGGCACCAAATGCTGAAGTGCGTAACGCATATTAATCGACTATCATCTGTTTTATCTCTCGCTACAGAGTTCCAATAACTGTGTGTTGGAAGCTTCCTGAAATGGGTTTCCATGACCTGGCAGCTGTACACAAGCCTCACATCAACATGTGCAATTTCAAGCGCATCTGGGTGTGGTGAATTCCAGGAGACCACTGTACCTACCGGACTGCATTGCTCCTATTGTAAAGTTTGGAGGAGGGATAATGATCTTAGAGCCTGTGAAGGGTCATCTTAATGCTACAAAAATATGTTTGAGTCTAAAACATCAAACACCAGATTCCCTGTATTTCTCTGAAGCTTTAGTATGAAAAGAAATGTGTCATGGGCTAAAGCTAGACAAACTTGACTGGCAGACATGTAAATATGACAACCCTTTGAATCCATCTTGTACAAAAGGCAAAATCAGAATACTATGTAAACACTGATTGCTAATGGAGTCATAATACATGTTTTATTGTAGCTAAAACCCTGAAGAAAAGTAGTTCCACCTCATTACCAGATAAAAATGCAATTGTTCAATTGTAGCAAATCATTCAATTGCTACTTTATTGCTGTTGCCTCTTTATTTGAAAGAACATCTTCTGCCAAAATTAATCGAAGTGAAAAATAAATAATTGTCAATCAAGCTTTGTACAGGGAAACTCTGTTTTTTACATCAAGGTTTTACACTGAATCCCTTCAATGAGAATTCTGCAGCTTCAGAGACTTTTTTTATAAGAAGGCATAAGGGTCTGATCAAAGTGACCCAGGTCTGCTGTTTAGTGATGCACCACTGATCTCTGGAGCCCTAACAGATGTTTGTAATCTGACATTACCAAAGATTTGGAAAACCAACCACATACTGTCTCTATGCAAAGACACCATGATGACTATCATTCAATTTTGAAATATTCCTTACTTGGTTTGCCTAGGGACATTTGCTTATGGGTGAAGGCTACAAAAAGCTATCGCAGATATTTAAGCTGTCAGTGTCCACTGTGAGGAACATATTGAGGAAATGGAAAACCACAGGCCAGCGGCGGCGCCAGACATTTTTCACTGGAGGTGCTAAGGGGGAGCTAGCTCAATGCATGGAGGTGCTGACATGAATTGCATTAATGCGTGCTCAGGCGACCTGCAAAGCTTTCTTACATCTCAATGACACAAGTGTCTGTTCAATAGGAGAAAACCTAACAACATTTCACATTTCACAATCTCAAAGTCCAATGGCGAATTCCTAATGAGACAATCACCATAGGCTACTCTTAAATCTATGAATAAGGGACAGCACAATGAATGTGTAAATATTGCTCTCACACATTTTCTGTCAAATGTTCAGCATTGTTAAAAAGTCTGTTTTGGGAAGTTCATAACCTATGACCAGGTAAAGGGAGTTCATAAATAACCATTGACCATAAGGAATAATTATTTACTCTTTGTTTTTTAATTAATTGACGACTGTTTAGGTGTGAACTCTCTTTACCTGCTCATTTTGGTGTTAATTGGTAGTGCTGCGGAGAAGACACACTCAGGTTGTCAATGCAGACTTCTAAATTCATAGCAGCATATCATGGCTCTATAATATATTCTGAATCTGACATCCTCCGCTGATTGAGAATGAAATCATAGAGCAAATTGTGAAGTTGGAAAAA
>JACXGM010023990.1:0-15909 GCA_016801145.1 Umbra pygmaea
ACACACACACACACACACACACACACACACACACACACACACACACACACACACACACACACACACACACACACACACACACACACACACACACACACACACACACACACACACACACACACACACACACACACACACACACACACACACACACGAACTCTTGTGGGGATAAGAAAGCAAAAAAAAATCTATGTTGCCTAATCTTAACCCTTAACCTACCTTATAATGTTTGTCTGAACCTGAAAGTAACCTAAAATCTAAACCCTAAACTTAATTGTAAGTTTGACCATAAACCTGACCCTTTACCAGACATTGACCTCATTGGGACCAGCAGGTTTTTTTCATCCTTATGTCCCAATACAATCTGTTCAACCAAGTGCACACGCACGCACATGCACGTGCACGCACGCACACACACGCACACACACACACACGCACACACACACGCACACACACGCACACACACGCACACACACGCACACACACGCACACACACGCACACACACGCGCACACACACGCACACACACGCACACACACGCACACACACCTGAGACTTCTCTAACAGGTCCACTAGGATGGGAGGAAGCTCTTCAGCATCTAAATACTCCAAGAGCTCCCCTTCCTCGTATGGCAGACGGATCGTCTCAGAGTCTGGAGAGAAAGTGGAGCAGAGAAACATTCCACAAGTTGTAACAAATAATAGTTGTAGTCTATCATACCAAGACGCACACACACAAATAAACACTGTTTCTGCTACAGTGCCATATAAACATACTCACACCTTGCTGTAGGTACCTATAATATTTCATAGCAGTATGCAGTGAGCTGGATAACTTTGGTGAACAATATGTGAATACATTTGTAACTGTTTCATTGGCTGACTGAAAGACTGTTGAATGTCAGCAGTCACTCACCAGATCCATTCTTGCCTCGAAGCATCAAGGAGTATCCCTCATTGCCAGGATACAGGTTGACCACTAAACACGACACTGACTCTTGAGACACAAGCTTCTCTAGCAGGTTCACATTCCGTCTGAGCTTCTAACCAGGAAGAGAAATAATCTGTTACATACATACTTCTAAAAACAATTAAGGGAACACACATTCATCACAATATAGAACCAAGCCATTTACACTTCAGGGATATCCATATATCCTGTTAGGAAGCATAAACTAATGTGAATTAATGTCACCTGTTTTGGTGCAAATGAAAGTGACAACAGGTGCACTGGAGAGGCAACAGCAAGACAAACCCAGAAGGGAATGGTTTAGCAGGTGGTGGCCACAGACAATTGTTCTCTCCTTATCCTTCCTGACTAATTGCTCTCTAGTTCTGCTGGTGTTCTTGTCACTACTGGTAGCATGAGGTGGTACTTGCAGCCCATTTAGGTTGCACAGGAAGTCCAGCTCCTCCAGGATGGCACATCCAAACATTTCGTTGCAAGAAGTTTTGCTGTGTCTCCCAGTAGTCTCAAAAGCATGGAGATACCAGGAGATGGGTCATTACACGAGGAGACCTGGACATGGCCATTGAAGGGCATCAACCCAGCAGCAGGACCGGTATCTGCTCCTTGATGTGAGGAGGAACAGGAGGAGCACTGACAAAGCACTACAAAATTACCTCCAGCGGGCCACAGGTGTGCATGTTTCTGACCAAACTGTAAGAAGTAGACTCAATGAGGGTTGCATGAGGGCCCGACGTCCTGTAGTGTGACGGGTGCCTAAATCCCAGCACCATGCAGCTCGATTGGCATTCGCCAGAAAACACCAGAATTGGCAGGTGCGCCATTGTGGCCCTGTTCTCTTCACAGAACAGGTTCAAACTGAGCACGTGTGACAGATGTGAGTCTGGAGAGGAGGTGGTGAGCACTATGCTGCCTGCAACATCATCCAGCATGACCGGGATGAAATCCTCAGACTAATCGTCAGACCTTACGCTGGTGCAGTGGGCCCTGGGTCCCTCCTGGTGCAGGACAATGCCCGGCCTCATGTGGCCAGAGTGTGTAGGCAGTGCCTGGATGATGAAGGCACGGATGCCATTGACTAGCCCTCACGTTCTCTAGACCTGAAGTACAGCCAGACTGTCCACTGATGCCCTGATCCAGGTCTGGGAGGAGAACCCCCAGGACACCATCCACCTTCTCATCAGGAGCATGCTCAGACGTTGTCGGGAGTGCATGCAGGTACGTGGGGGCCATACACACTACTGAGTCACATTATTAGATGCCATGATGAATTTCATGCAAGGTGGAACAGCCTGTGATTTCAAATTTACTTCCTTTCGGTGTGGGTTTGAATACAGCCCTTAATCGGTTGGTAATTTTGGTTTCCATTGAATGTTGTTAGATCTTTTGTTTTCAACGAATTACACAATATACAGTAAAGATTTTGATCTTTAATATGTTTCATACATTGAGACCCAATGTGTGATTTGAGTGTTCCCTTACATTTTTTTGTAGTGTTTATTACGCTTTTTAAAAACCCCAGATCAATACACATTCATCTGCAGTTTCAGGAATTAATCAATAATCATTCAATTATACATGAAATTATATGATTGAATCAATTTAACAACCAATCAATTTAATAAATATGAGGGACTACATAATTTGTTAAACATATATTTTTGGCGTACCTTGAGCTCTGGTTCTTTCTCACACTCTTCAATGTAGAGCTCATACAGTTTCTGGTACAAACTTTTCTTTCCTCCAGATGCGGTTCTCCTCTTAGCCGGCCGTTGACGAGCACTTTCCACAATGTACTGATGAGATTAGACAGACCATAAATTGAGAAAACTACACTAAAACAATACAGATCATGGACAAGAAAGACAAACAGATAAAAATCATAAAGGAATTAAAAATAGATCAATATAATATCATACCTCAGCCCGATCCAATGCATATTCCAAAACCTTTTGCTGCAAATATAAGTTTTTGCATTAATAAGTGTATTCAATAGGCTTAAATAGACAATGGGTGAATCAGTCACTATGTGATCAAAACAGCTTTGCCATATCTTCACTGCTACTTTAAGGTAACCCATGTCATCATAATGTTTTACTCCGTTCATGGACACAGACAATTTTTTTCTAATTTAACCAAATAAATAAATAACAGTATCCATGATCGGAAAGCTAGCTGTCTCTACTCAGTAGCTATTTAAAAGACCTCAACTTGTTTGTCATGGTACTTGGCTATTTAGTTGTTGACAAACTTCACCTCCGAAACAAAAAAGAACTCATTCGCACTGATATAGCACGAGAAAGATCAGAGCACTGGAGCTCCGGGCAGGGAGCGACCACAGATAAACAGACACCTGGATGGATAGAGGGAAACTTACCATTGTGGTCGGCCACCGGTAGCTGGGTGAGCGACAGTCAACAGTAGACGTAACTGTCCTTAGCCACACACCGTCACCTCCATAGAGCGACCATTCAAACCCTGCACATACCCACGAAAACAACGATCGAGCAACAACACACACGGCCCGTGTTAAGTACTGTAATGATGTTAGCTCACACCCACTGTCAACAACAGCAAACAGACCCACAGTTTGAGCGGGTTGGCTTAGCGTTGCTGACCAGTCAAGAGGTGACCTGAGAGGACTTCTAACTGCAAAACAAGCTTGATAATGTAACGATTTCGCCAATATTCAACAAACAATGCATCATGTGTATTGCTGTTTAAGATACCACAGTTTATATCCTCACACCCTGTAGGAAAAAAGCGTTGTTTTCAAGGGACCCCAGTTAGCTTAATGCTAGGTTATGCTAACAGGTCAACTATTGGTTCACAGCAAGAAGCTCGCTAACAGGCTAACTAGCGTTAGCAACAGGATAACACCTTAGCATCGAAAGCTTGCTTCTTGGGAAGCTGCACAAGTTATCTTAACAATACATCGGCTAAGACACAAACGCATGACACAGCGTCCTTCTTAAAAAATAGGATGGCCTTGCCTTGTGAGTTGCATTACTGTTGATTGTAATTCCAATGGAAAAAACAAGATATTATTTCATTGCCTTCATTGAAAAAAACTCAAGCAGCCATTTTCTTCCAGTGTGACAACAAAAGCTAAACTTCCGGTAAGAGTGGTGGGGGGGAACCAATACTCTTCCCAAATCTCAATTAGGAAATTACTTTGATTGATAACTGTATAAACAATAAAACTAATTATATATATTATTGTTTCATTTTCTAGTTAAATACAATACAAATTTTGGGTGACGAATTTGAAATATTTGCTATTATTAGGAAGGTAAAGGTGCAGATATTGTACGTAACTATTAATACCTATTTCTCTAACTGTTGTTTTTAGCAGTGGGCTTGAGATGCATTTTCATGTGATAACTCAATGAGGCATTTTGCGAGTCTTTTGTAAACTTGGATTAGGCATGCAACTGTGTTAAGCAATAGGGATGCTTGGCAGGCCTGGTTTTACAACAGGCCTGTATTCGGGTTAGATTTTTATTTTCTTTCAATAAAACCAATGAAAACGACCACAAATCAAACACCTATACAAAAACACTTACATGTTAGGTCATTCTACAGGTGTTGTTATGGCTGCAGGAGTCTAGAGTCAGCTGGAGCAGTGGTTAGGCAGTCAGACTTTGTCCACAGGTTGCTGGTTCAATTCCCAACTGTGCCAAATGTTGTTGTGTCCTTGAGCAAGGAACTTTATCTGAAGTTGTTCAAGGGGGATTTCACTGTATTTCATTCTGGATACAAGTGTCTGCTAAATGACTAAAATGTAAATATATTTTTCAAAAAATGTATTAATCTATATTTCTGAACAAACAATTAACAAGTGGATGGTAGTAAACATATAACAGACTGATCAGAGAGAGGGATAAAACACTGAACACATTACACACGTTAAACATTCAAATACATTGAACTAAAGACACAGGGGTTTTCACTGGCATTCCACTACTCGAGGGGATAGATTGCTTCACAAAACATTTTGAAACTGAAACTTTTTGTGTGTTTGGATGAATATACCCCTTAATTGTCTGGAAATACCACTAACTCAAACATACTGTAGAGGGCAGTGCAGGATAATATACCTCAGGTTTAATGACAGCTAGGAGTCATACATCTATACAGTATTTCTACAGTTACTTGCATATGTATTCACCCCCTTGGACAATTCCACATTTTGTAGTGTGACAACCTGGAAGCAATTAAGATTGCATTGGGATTTTTTAACATTTGTTTTACACAACACACCAAACACTTTGAAGGTGCAAAGTATTTTTTTACTATAAAAGTAAGTTAAATAATTAAAAAAACATTCACCCCCATTGCTATGATACCCCTAATTAAACTGTGCTGCCACAAATTGCCCTCAGAACTCATCATTAGGTGAATGGAGTCCACCTGTGTGCAATTAAAATGTCACATGATCTCAAAGTAAATACACTTGTTTCTGGAAGGTCCCAGAGTTTGTTATATGTGACTCCCCACCTACGTGTAGGCATTTGATGCATACTTTTCTGGAAAAACTCAACCTATTATTTTTGGTGAAAATGTAATTATTACAAGTAATGGAATCTTCAATATGTACACTTTCATTTTAGATTAGGAAAAAAAGGGTCTGTGTGCTGTAGATATGTTAAATAAGTTATATAGAAATCTGTGGTTTTTCAGTGCCCACCCAGAAATCCCTCGGACTGGTTGCCGTTGCCTGACCCTTTGTAGGACAAATAACAAAGCCTAAGCCGCAGTCGGCTAGCTAATGCTATGTGTGACTAAAACAATGAATCTAGGTGGTACAAGGATACAAGGATCAACACTCAGTGTGCCCTTTTCGCTGCATCACACATATGAGATTTGATGTGATTTACATAGATTTAACCTTCACAGGACAATAGTATTAAAGCACATTACGTAGCATGTCACGGAACATCGTACACTGCATATAAATAGGTTTAAACCTACTCAGGATAGATACTCATAATATACAAGCAGAGAGAGGGAAATTAAAACTTGTACTTTACTCAAATAATAACAAGTCCAACATAGATGGGAGTATAAACTCACAATGATGCACAACCACATTCTGGAACACTGCAAGTTAAATGCCTTACTTGATTATTAACCACCCACGTGTGTGTGGAAGTTAATGACCTATAATCAACTATGTGTTGCTGATTCGGCTATATCCAAGAGTAAAGGTCCCATACCCTGAGTGTCCAGAAGGTGGTGCCAGTGTCCCATACATAAACTAATGCAAATATTCCATAATAAACTCAATTAGCAGTAGTCCATTAATATAAACCAAACTCAAACAATACTCTTTATACACAGTTTGTCAAATCCATGCCACGACATCCCTATCAGTCCCTGTGTTGTGTTTAGGCATGGTGGCCTAGTAGATAGCAATGTGGTAGATAGAAAGTTCTAGGTTTGAACCCCGGTCATCCCGGGCCTTTCTGTGGAGTTTGCATGTTCTCCCCGTGTCTGCGTGGGTTTCCTCTGGGTGCTCCGGGTTCCCCCACCATCAAAAACATGCAGCTTAGGTTCTACAGTCAGTGCCACTGAGGAAAGCACTGGCTTAAAACTGGAGTTGGTCCCCGGGCGCTGTAAATGGCTGCCCACTGCTTCCTTGATGGATAGGTTAAATGCAGAGAATGAATTTTGCAACATGCATGTGTATGTGACAATAAAGTACCTTTATCTTTAAAAAAAAAGAGAAACTCTTGCACAGAGTTTCAGTGTGCCGCCGACACATTCATTAACTCATTGATACAAGTAAATGCTATTTTCTGACTGATAAGAATGTTGTATTCATGTCACCTACATTATCAAACAAATATGTTTTGAATTCCCTGAAGTTAGCAATATAGAACTTTACAAATATCTGTTTTAAATAATGTTCGATATAATATACATGTCCATAAAATTATATGTAATTAACTTACATTCATTTGCCTGTCAGTTAAGAGGACTATCGTCAAACAAAGCACAGTGTTTTAGTCAGTTTTGGTCTGATCAAATGAATTGTTATTAAATAAGGATCAATCAGTTAATTCTGCTGAACTACACTCACTGGCTACTTCATTAGGTACACCTGTTCAACTACTCTTTAACACAAATATCTAAATAGCCAATCACTTGGTAGCAAGTCAATGCATTTAAGCATGTAGACATTGTCAAGACAATCTGCTGAAGTTTAAACCAAGCATCATAATTGGGAAGACAGGTTTGGCATCATGCTGCCCGGGATTTGGGATAGATAAGTCGCATTATCTACCATGCCACATCGCTTTCTAGCGACTCCTTGTGTGCAGGTCAGTGAGGGAAATTATCTTGTGCATGAGCTGACTAAAGGCTTCTCTATTGAATGTGCAGAGGAAATAAAACAGCCGGCACTGCGACATGTGGTTGGAGGAACCATATGAGTGCCCTTCACCATCCCACATCTGTCCAAGGAGTTGCAGAGCTGCCAATAAGGGTCACTGGGAATTTGGACACGACCAATTGAAAGAGCAGTGAAAGAATGGGGAAGAAATTTGTTTTAAGTGACTTTGAACGTGATATTGTTATTGGTTTCAGACGGGCTGGTTTGAGTATTTAAGAAAGTGCTGATCTACTGGGAATTTCCCACGTAACACCTCTAGGGTTTTAAGATAATGGTAAAAAAAAGAGAAAATGTCCAGTGAGTCGCAATTCTTTGGGTAAAAATGCCTTGTTGAGGGCAGAGGTCAGAGAAGAATGGCCAGACTGGTTCAATCTGAGAGAAAGGCAACACAGTCATTTAAAATAACACTCATTACAACCAAGGTCTGCAGAAGAGCAGCTCAGAAAGCACAACACAGCGAACCTTGAAGCAGATTGGCTACAGCAGCAGACCTAATTTTTTGCAAGTGTTCATTCTATTTTAATGCATGATATACCATTTGAAAGCTCTGAATCTGTACCTTCATAAAATGTAGAAGAAAATTACTTTTATGATGATAAGCCCAGATATGGGTGGTGGGTCAAATACAGTGAGCAACATAATTCATTGTATAATGATATGTTTTGATAATTTGGCCCTGTACATTAGCATTTTGAGATTAAAAGGATGCAATGACAATGAGGTTGTAGTGCAGACAGTCAGCTTTAATGGAGGGTACGTTCATACACCAGATGAACTGTTTAGAAATAACAGCACCTTCATATAACAGCACCTTAAATGAAAACATTTGCTTCTCACCCTGAGAACACCAAGGTGTTCATGGTGAAGCATGGCGGTTGCAGCATCAAGTTGTGGGGATGCTTTTCATCGGCAGAGACTGGAAAACTAGTCAGGATTGAGGTCAAGATGGAGGGAGCCAAATCCATGCCAATTCTAGAGGAAAACATGTTTCTTTCAGGAGTTTCCCATTCCAGCAGAGTAATCACGCTAAACACACATCCAAAGCTTCAGTACACTGGAGTGGTTTAAAACCAACAACCTGAATGTCTTAGAATGGCTCAGTCAAAGCCCAGACCCCACTCTGATTGAGAATATCTGAAAGAACTTAAACATGTTCGGTTCACCAATGGTCCCAATCCAACCCGTCAGAGCTTGAGCAGTTTTGCCTGGAAGAGTGGTCTAAAAATGCAGGATTCAGATTGACTCCAACACTCACAGCTCTTATTGAAGAACGGTCTCAATATGCAGGACTCAGATTGACTCCAACACTCACAGCTGTTATTGAAGAACGGCCTCAATATGCAGGATTCAGATTGACTCCAACACTCACAGCTGTTATTGAAGAACGGCCTCAATATGCAGGATTCAGATTGACTCCAACACTCACAGCTGTTATTGAAGAACGGCCTCAATATGCGGGATTCAGATTGACTCCAACACTCACAGCTCTTATTGAAGAACGGTCTCAATATGCAGGATTCAGATTGACTCCAACACTCACAGCTGTTATTGAAGAACGGTCTCAATATGCAGGATTCAGATTGACTCCAACACTCACAGCTGTTATTGAAGAACGGCCTCAATATGCAGGATCCAGATTGACTCCAACACTCACTGCTCTTATTGCAGACAAACGTTGTTCTAAAAAGTGTTGACTAGAGGGCTTTATACTTATGTAACCAACAAATGTCTGTTTTTATTTAACTTTTGTGTGATAATAAAAAATATTTTGTATGTTCAGTGTTCGTTATGTTGTGTAAAACAAATGGTAAAAAGGATAAAACAATCCTATTTCATTCTAGTGTGTCACACTGTCACACAGCTGAATAATCATAGACGCTGTTGTGGTCCATGGTGGTGATTGTAACAGTGAGACAGACGTGAAGGCTTCAGTGGTGAAAACAAATATATTTAAATCTTGATAACACTGATCAAACAAAGAATGCCTTGAGGGGCAAAACAGCAGCAATAGTACTTCTACTAACACTGACGCACACAGACTGACAGGAAATACAATGACCGACAGCTACATAACACTAAGACACAACTTAAAGGGATACTTCACCGATTAGCTTTAAGCTTTGTATCAGTAGAAACCCGGTAGTATTTTCATATGACCTCCCTCATGTCCCCCTGAGATGAGAAATATCTCTATTGTGTGTCTGGAAAAAATGCCTGCGATGATGCAAAACAATGATTTTACATGGTTAATGTAATGTGTTGAACACATGGTAAATGTAGTGTGTTGAACACATGGTAATTGTAGTGTGGTGAACACATGGTGAATGTAATGTGGTTAACACATGGTGAATGTAGTGTGGTACACACATGATAAATGTGGTGTAGTGAACACATGGTGAATGTAATGTGGTTAACACATGGTGAATGTAGTGTGGTGCACACATGATGAATGTGGTGTAGTGAACACATGGTGAATGTAATGTGGTTAACACATGGTGAATGTAGTGTGGTGCACACATGATGATTGTGGTGAACACATGATGAATGTAATGTTGAGAGGGATTTGTATTGGCAAGCATAATAACAATGGCGATGGAAACAAATATCACAGATTTTGAATAATCTGTTACAGATATGCTTTGAAATGAAGTCGCAATTATCCCACAATATTGATGAAAAGAAAATATATGCTAGCTAGCCAGTTAGCTAGTTATCGCTCCATCAACCATCTTTTGACAGATATGCAGAGAAGCCTTTGGCCAATTTAGCTATTTACCGTGTCCTGTAACAATACAATTGGTCACTAAATCCTCGGAGGTAGATCGTGAGCTATACCACCTCGCTAGCTCCAATTGATACAGATTTAGCAAAATTCTGTCAACTATCTTTTATTTATTTTACGTTGTGCTCATCTAAGTATATACACAAAGAATAAATGCTAGATCATGCTAACCAGTTCATTACCTCTGCTAGTGCTAGATCCGTTTTTTCCAGCTCATTTTCAGGACACTGAAGAAGGTATCCATACATATTGGTTCTTATGAATCCCAGATGATCTAACAAGCATATGTAACTGCTTTTTGGCTGGAGATGGTTGAAAGCAACGTTTTTGCCCTGTCCCACTCTTCACAACAAACACTTTCTGTCTCTGTTGCTATTGCTTGGCAATTTCCATAAACACCACCATTGCGGTTCACCCCTTTCACAGGTTGCCACTTTTAAAGCAACGGCTGCAGCGGCTTGATTCACCCGATATTCCTATTGCTGTTGCAGTATTTCTTCATTGGTGTATTCTGGCTCAAACTTGCAGGGTGTATTTTACCATTCAATAGTATTTTATCAAAGTTTAAATCATCCAGCTCTTCTTGTATTACTTCATCACTTGCACTATCCATTGTAGAAAACAAAGTTCCTCTCTAACTCTTCTTATTTACGTATTAACGGAAGATTGCAAGCATAGAAACACATTCTCTTACTCACTACAGAAGTTGTATTTATGTCTGGACAGCCTTTTTGAATCAAATACATGGGAAAAACTAATATCAGGAAGTGAATGAAACTTCTCCCTTGAAAGTAGCTGTAGTTCTGGACACTTGCGGTGGCCGTCTTTGGAAGTACAACATGCATTAAGAAGATGTTTTCAGAGTCATACAGGTGGGAAACAGGACCAGCACAAAGATTTGGCTGTGTTTAAGGGTCTGGAAGAGTCATTTAATTAGGCCGCCTTTGACTGTTTAAAACCAGATAGAAAGAATGTAGAAATTATAATGTTCCTAGCTATACTTTTTTAAATAACTGCTCTTTTTTCCTGGCCGTTAACCTGATAATCAGAGGAAAAAAAACAGATATGTAGACATGGGTATGTTAAAATCTCAGTTTGGCCCTGGAGCTATAGAATCTGTCCACTTTTGGTCTACAGGGTGAATGCTGGATGGTGTCTCTTGCTGGGTGAAACCTATTACACTGGGTCGTTAAAAACATAAATTCCTATCTCAGGCTGTGGACTGTCACTGTGCTAAACTCCAGCCTGCAGGCAAAGGCCAGGTCACTAGTTAGTATTTAGGGTGTGCTGCAATTTGATTGCTACTGAGATAGTCACCACTGACAGCTAGACAACATTAGAGCTTTTCTGATGAATGCTATATGATGGTGAATAAATACGTTCATGGTTCTATGACTGATTCATTGTGACTGTGATTGTTTTTGAACAGGGATCTGTCAACACAGTGGTCTTATCTCTGCATGGCTTCACATATCTGAGGGGAGAGCTTTCTGGGTGGGGCTTTGACAAAAGTAGTTCCAACAACAACACACACATGCACACACACACATGCACACACACACACATGCACACACACACATGCACACACACACATGGTTGACGGCAATGGAAAAAGCAATGCATGCATTACATACTAAACTCTCGTTTGATGCTGGAATGCACATGTATCTAAGGGGCGAAGGGTCCTACACGACTTAACTTGTAGAAGATCAGCCTTATTCAAGCAGTATAGAGCTTTACATAACCACATGCTAATTCTTTGCACAATGTATTGTCTATATTTTATGAGTGTAATTATTGAAGATCTGTTGAATATAGTTTGAGATTAGCACAGAATTTCAGAAATCTACACATTTTAATTTCATTTTAATTTCAAATTCCCTTCAGATTCAGTCAGACCTCCTCTGGACTCTTTCTCCATCAGTATAGTTGAAGAAATTAACACTTGTGCTCTCAGTCCTCCAGCAATGCCATGGGGACTCCATGGTAGCGCCCATGGCAAATTCATAGTAACTCAATTCTAACTCTGTGGTTATATGTGTAACGTGTAAGGTTTTCTGTGAGTATAATCCTACATGTGTGACTGTGTTCTAGCTAAGAACCTAAACACTGGCAACTCAGCAGAATTCTCCATCCAGGAATCTAGCCTGCTCCCATGTTGTTACTGTTACATTGAAATAAGTTCTCCTGACGAGCTTGGCAAATGTGAGACCAGCTAGGAATGACGTGTTCTACTCAGACCCTGGTGTAGTCTTTGAGGCGAAGCATAGGGTAATGTAGGACAGCTGCAGGACGCTGCATGGTTAACACAGTGGAGCTGTAAACAATTGAGGAAGATTGAAACCCATGATAATGGGCCTGACAGGCATGGTATCGGCCTAGGGAACAGGTTCTGTGTGTGTGAGACATGGTTTTGTGTTGGTCTCCTGCCCTCTGGATCACCACTGGAGGATGTTACACTCCTTGTTATTTTGGAAAAACACCAAAAAATATTACATAACACAAATATAACTATCCTTTTTGAAGTACAGTATCCACTTTTAGAATTGCCATTGGCAGATGTTTTTGCTTAAACGTACAATATGTAGTTTTTGGCCGCTAGGGGTCTCTCAATCAAAACAATAGCAAAAGATGTACTTGGATGACGTCGGGAAGTAGCGTAGGATAATGGGTTTTGTTATTGTCGGCAATGACAACCTTACATTCTAGCTTCTCCGGCAGAAGAAATGTTCACTGATAAAGTAATGTATTGTTAAAAATATTATAACTTTATTCAAGTTATGTTTGGCGGTTCCCTGGAACTTAGAGCAACTAAAGCAGTCAAAGGTTATATGATGCCATTGATGGAAGACAAAATGAAACATCCCATTGTACCTTTAAGGTACTTCAAGTATTTCACATTTTTTGTGATTTTATTTTGCGGGGATTGAGTATTTTTATTATTGTTATTGATAAAACAGTAGGAAGCAGTGGCTAGAAAGTCAGGAATGTATTGGGAGACTGAGAATGAATAAATTCACTCTTTGTTATGGTCTTTATAATCAAATGTGGGAGGGTGGACATGCCAGTTTGGAGAAGACTGGTAGATGAGATCCCGTTAGGATGCAGTATGGAGATGCCTGGTAGATTTGGTCCCATTAGGTGGCAGTATATGGAGATGCCAGGTAGATGTTGTCCCGTTAGGATGCAGTATGGAGATGCCTGGTAGATTTGGTCCCATTAGGTGGCAGTTTGGGGATGTCTGGCAGATGTGGTCCCGTTAGTTGACAGTTTGGAGATGCCTGGTAGATGTGGTCCCGTTAGGTGACAGTAAGGAGATGCCTGGAATATACGGTCTGTCTTGAACATACTGTGGACAGTGTCTGAGTGTTTCTTTGGTTGGCTGAAATAGCTGTAGGGAGAACACAATCTCCCAAAAACATGGATCTATAAAGCACCATTATTCATTTAAATTGTAAGCATTAATTGTATGCATTTTTATTATACAAATATCTGTTATTCAAGCAATAGAAATACTGTGTTGAGAGACTGTTGTTGGTGCGGTGATATGCGGTAAGGGGCGTTGTTATGTTACCTGCTGTCCAAACTGATGGAGGAAGGACTTCAAGCTTACAGTATAATGTTGCTTTGTACCACTGGACAGAGGTGGTAAAAGTATTGAGTAAAAGTCATTTTCTGAGGTACTCTGAGTTCACAAGTTTTGCGAAGTCCCTACTTAAGACCAAAATGATCAGGTAAAGGGAGTTAATATCTTAACATTTACACATTAAAGAAAAAGAAAGAGTAAAGAAAATATAAATCATGGTTTTGGTAAGATATGAACTCCCTTTACCTGATAATTATGGTCTTAAGTAGGGACTTCCCAAAACTTGTGAACTCAGAGTACTTTACTCAGTACGTTTACCACCTCTGCCACTGGAGGCCATTGAATCTTCATTGAGGAGGATGGGCTCATATGAATAGTTGAAATGGAGGAAGAGTAAAAGGATCTCACACTGGGTGTATTGTGTTTAACTCCATTCCATGTATTCCAGTCCAGACATTAATATGATCCTATTTCCACCATTAGGTTTCACAAGACCCCACTGCGTTTTGCTTATTATAATGAGTTTCTGGGGTGTTTTCTCATTCCATAAATTAAATTACCTTGCTAAATCCTCTGAAATCTCTCCAACAGGCAATCTTTTTGATTAAAGCCAAATAGCAAAAAGTAGAGAAATGTCATGAGAGAACAGCCCATATATGGAGCCATTCTCCTAGATCTGAACGCATGTCCTACTGTAACTTTTTCCCACAGTGGGGAATTTTTGTGAAAGTCTTGGGAAGAACTGAGAAGATTCCCAGTATGAAACATAATTTTCAAAAGTAGAGAATGCTAATGTTTAATTCATGTTTCAGCTTGAATTTCAGACTGAACACTTGAATGACATCTATGATTCACTCCTTTAATGGAAGCATAGTGTTTCTGTGATTAAATTAATTTGTTATACATCTGTATTTTTAGAGTTTCTAACAGTTAACTAATCCTTTGAATGCACACATACAGTATGTCAGTTCATATACTGCTTATTGATCACCAATGTGTTGAGTGATGCACAGCAGCCATCAGATATGTGATATGAATCAATTAGGAAATCTGACTATATACTGTGTGTAAGTCTTTGTCCATCTGACTATACAGTTATACTATGTGTACGTTTTTGTCCATCTGACTATATACTGTGTGTAAGTTTTTGTCCATCTGACTATATACTGTGTGTAAGTCTTTGTCCATCTGACTATATACTGTGTGTACGTTTTTGTCCATCTGACTATATACTGTGTGTAAGTTTTTGTCCATCTGACTATATACTGTGTGTAATGCTGCGTTCCTTTTGGCTCGGAAAAGGGAGGTCGGAACTGGGAATGATGTCACACCCGAGTTATAATAAGTTGATTGCATTCCAGTCACCGAAGTGGGAAAACAAGTCAGCCATACAAGTAGCATACAACTAGCCGTTTTAGCAATTTTTAGCAAAACCAGGTATTAAAAACGCATTTCGGTGTATCTTCATGCCTTCTAACGCCATAGCAACAGGTTCACAGACAGCAGTTGGACAGTATTGTGTGTACGACAATTTTTTTACAAAAAATTACAGTAACAACAACTTTCATTTACTGTTGATACAGGGTGCTGCCATCTTCGAAAATTTATTTGGGAATAATAAAATTTCTCTGACTTGGGCGTTCCAGTTAAAATTCCGACTAGGAACTTGAAATGTCTGACCTCCCAAGTACAAATGGAACGCAGCATAAGTCTTAGTCCATCTGTCTATACACTGTTTGTAAGTCTTTGAACATCTGACCATATCCCGTACTCTGTGTCAGTCTTTCTAGATAGGAGTATCAAAAATACACTGAACACCGTCGTGTTAACTACAGGGGAGGCCTCTTGTCTGCGTCTGCACAACTCGGTTGCACAAAGACCTTTTTACTCATGGGAGGTGGTCTGTTCTCTAAGACCATCCAGAAACACACTCACACAGTATACTTATAATGAAGCCATTTAGCAGACACTGTTATCCAGAACAACATACAGTAAGCACAGGGACATCTCCCTGGAACAACATACAGTAAGCACAGGGACATCTCCCTGGAACAACATACAGTAAGCACAGGGACATCTCCCTGGAACAACATACAGTAAGCACAGGGACATCTCCCTGGAACAACATACAGTAAGCACAGGGACATCTCCCTGGAACAACATACAGTAAGCACAGGG
>JACXGM010023991.1:0-15927 GCA_016801145.1 Umbra pygmaea
GTGACAACGCTATAAAAGCCTATTGCGGTGCTTGCGTCACTCCCTTATCCCTCCTACCAGTTCCTATGGCCACTTGACCAGTGCGAATGCAAATAGCAAAACCTGTTTTTGGGGAGAGTAGTTAGTAGAACTGTTTAGAAGTGGACTGTTCCTATAACTACGTTCCTGTAACTACTTGGTCGGAAAGCGGCTATTGTCTGTGCACCAGTCTATCAACCTGTCTATTTACTCCCTGCCTTTTATTTCATTGTTGTTAGAAATTAGTCCCACCACTGTGGTATCATCTGCAGATTTGATTGTGTTTGTGGGATAAGTGGAAATGCAGTCAAATGTGTATAATGAATACAGCATGGGACTCAAAAAACAACCCATGTGTTGCCCCTGTGCTAAGGGTCAGACTGGAGGAGAGGTGTGTGCTAATTCTGTTCTGGACGTTTGGATAGGAAGTCTTTAATCCACATACAGGGTATTTTTCAGACCCAGACCTATGGAGTTATATTCCTATCTTTATTCAAGAGCGCATTATTTCAATTTAAGAGCATTTCTCACAGATATTACGTACAGACTTATAATAATGTCCCTCAAAACCTTGCTCTCACACTCAAATAGTCTCTGCTCGTACTTGGATTTTCTCTGCTTGTGCTCAAACGTTCTGCTTGGACAAAATGTTGTTGCTTGGATAGATTTCCTGTTCTCAACTTCAGCCTTTCTCCTCGCACTCAGGCTGTTTCTTCGCGCTTGGATTTTGTGTGTTATAACGCTATCAAAATTCCCCAAACAATAGACCTCAACAGTCCCGCCCACAGCCTACTCCGGAAGTAAGAATACAATACATTTTCTCCATTGACAATTCGAGTATAAGCCATAAAATCGTAACCGTCAATGGTAGACTTAAAATCAGCAACGACCTGACCAAGCGATTGTATATGCTCATATAGATGCTAAAAGTTCATGGGGCACCAACTTTGTTTTGAGATAAATGTATTTTTTTCGCGATGTCTTGGATAAGTACTTCATTACCCACGATCCTAAACCAGCAGTGATGCCTCTGATTGGTGGAAATCCATGATGTCATGGAGACAAACTAGCGGTTACTGTGGAAATGTTTACTGAGCCAGCGAAAAAGCTTTGTGTTTCCAACTCTGGCAGGCTGCCCGAGTCGTACGCCTGTGTCGTAGCAAAAAGTATTGATAGTTAGAGAACCGTAAGTACTTTTACTGAGCTGTAGATTACATCATATTTCAAGGATGACATTGTGTAAGTGAAATTAGCTAACGTTAGGTAATTTAAAGTAATGTAAAGGCGGAAAGATAACACTCGCAATGTTTTATGGGATTAGTAGTTCCTTTGCTCAGAATAAAAAATATGTACACAGTCTTGTACCTTTTACTTTTTTGGGATTTGCGGTTCGTTTTTTCACTCGAAATTATATTTTGTATGCTTATGAGTCACGTCGTAGCTGGTTAGCCTAAGGCATGGTCTAAAACTCCTTATATACAGATTTTTCCAGAAGTCAACGGGAGAAATGAATGGGAAATTTACTTCCGGAACCCTAGCTCTCTCGGACGAGGGGCGGGACTGTTGAGCTCTATAGAATGCCAGCTGTAGTGTTGACCAATGAAATGATCCCTGCCCTGTTGAGGGTGCGTTCGTTTAGAAAATCCCTTTCATGCGGGTGCTGTACCTCCACGGCTCCAACACTCCCACCTGAATAGCTACGTTTTTTTAAATATGTACTTCCTTTGCTTTATTGTGACTTTTGAAATAAAAAGACCAATTATATATATCAAATGTATTCAGCTTATTTTCGAATCCGGAAACCAGACAATGTACGAACGTTCACTTTTGTAAGACGTCCGGTTCATTCAGCATTCTAGCTAGCTAGCGCAGCTGAGGTACCATCTTGATGGAAACTAAACTAAACACTTTTTAATATAACTGGACAGAGTTCTTAGAATTCTTTTGAACACTTGAGTCATCTAATAACTCTCAACATGAATTTGCTATCCTCCTCGTGCTTGTGATGTCCTCTTCAGTCAACTGGCCTCCTTTCTGAGTGAAGGCTGGTATTGCAAGTTTTACCTTTTATAAAGCAGCTCATGGATAGTAAAGCCCCTGTCTGCCATGACTTCATCGCCAGGTCTAAGGTACTCTAGAAAGCCTGAGTTTAGGGTGATGAACTTGTCGCCGCATCTACCTCCATCGGCAGGAGATGTAAACATAACAAGTCCACATGGAGCAATGGTAACCAAATATTTCAGTGTATTGCTGGAATAGTAGTGGCTGTATGACTCCCCTCTGGAAAGGTGGTCTCAGAGTAGGCAATAATGCAGGTGGTGTTGGGGAACTTCTGTTTAAAGCACTGAGGCATTGTGTTCTGGATTCTCCCTTGGCAGCCATGGAAGATCATCGTGTGCTCCTCCATTGTGTCTATCCAATAGGAAAGGATTCTGCTCCCTCCTCCCTGGGACACAGCAAAGCATTCAGCAAGCTCACCCTGGAGTAGATCAACTTCAGGTTCTTTAAGGTGATGAGTATTTCATATGATATGGGCTAAGCTTTACTGTAAAGCCACCCCAGGTTTGATTCATGTTACAATTCAATATACCAAAACCTTTTATTTTTTCCTAATCAAATGGTGTACCACCACTGGGTGCTCCAACAGCAGGTTTTGTATTGCTACAGTGGTTTTACTTAGAAGTACTGTTCTAGCTCAATTTTGGAGACTATCACAATAAACATGGTACATACAGAACTGTAACGTGGACTAGTTAGTCGTAGGCTAGCTGAGTGTTGATGTCCTGACGAGACGTCTTCTCCTCACTGGAGCATCATAGCCCAGCCACTTCTCTGGGACAGGGGGATCTTCAGTCGGCAACAAAGTGATATGAACACACACAGCAGGGTCGTTTTGGTGGTGTTTTTAAGTTTAGTGCTTTGAGCCAAAGCCGAAGAGCCTCATCGTTTTCAGGTGGTGGGTGCAAATCATAAGGCGCCTCACAACTGCACTCGCTTTGTAAATATGGTCGGAGATCAAAACACTGCTGTTGTAGGAACAGTTTTCGTTTCTGCCAATTATTGTGACATCCTCTCAAGGAACATAAAATCCCCGATTTACGGGAATCCATTTCCCAAAATGTTTTGTGATGTAATCACAATATACACTCACCTAAAGGATTATTAGAAACACCATAGCCTACTAATACTGTGTTTGACCCCCTTTCACCTTCAGAACTGCCTTAATTCTACGTGGCATTGATTCAACAAGGTGCTGAATAGGCCTGGCAAACTTGATTCATTTTAAGGATTCGGGTTATTCTGAGTCACTCACTAAACCGAGTCACTTGAGTCATTATTGCCAAATCTCCAAGGAAACTCAGTTGTAGCCCATTCTCTCTAACCACTAATGTAGTGGGAAGTTCTGTGGATTCACACGGTGCAGACTCACTATTCCAGAGTTTAGTAACAAAATTTTATTTTAAAAAGGCACAAAAAGAAACACAACACTTAGCCAAGCATAAGCAATTTCATCAATAGAGAAAGAAACTGTAAAATGTGCAAATTACTAAAACAATAATACAACAAAAATAAATATAACAATAAAATATATTAATTACAAAAACAACAATCAAATGGAACAAACAAGCAAAATGTGCAAATAATAAATGCTAAGAAAAACGACATAACTATTTACATTATAATAGTGCTTTTGTTGTGGATTTGCTTTACCCTGACTCGAGGAGAGACTTCACTCGCTCGTCTGATACAGATCAACTCATGACAATGTAGTCATGTAGCCGGCTGATTTGCACGATTGACTGACTCACGCAAGAACTCATGAGTCCTCCGCAACTCATGAGTCCTCCGGAACTCATGAGTGATCGACAACTCATGAGTCCTCCACAACTCATGAGTGATCGACAACTCATAAGTCCTCCACGACTCACGAGTCCTCCACAACTCACGAGTCCTCCACAACTCACGAGTCCTCCACAACTCACGAGTCCTCCACAACTCACGAGTCCTCCACAACTCACGAGTCCTCCACAACTCATGAGTCCTCGACAACTCATGAGTCCCATGGTCTGCGAGGCGTGCCTGGCTTGTAATGTTTCAGACTGGATGCTCGACCGAATTGCATTTTAATATACTACATTTATACACCAAACCTACAGTAAGCCAAGCTAGGCTACGTGCAGAACAGTGTATATTATTTTAAACAAGGTAGCCGGCTGATTCATGCGATTGACTGACTCACGCAAGAACTCATGTGTGATCGACAACTCATGAGTCCTCCACAACTCACGAGTACTCCACAACTCACGAGTCCTCCACAACTCACGAGTCCTTCACAACTCACGAGTCCTCCACAACTCACGAGTCCTCCACAACTCACGAGTCCTCCACAACTCACGAGTCCTCCACAACTCACAAGTCCTCCACAACTCATGAGTCCTATGGTCTGAGAGTCTGCAATGTTTCCGGCTGAGTCTGCGGATCGGGAAGTTCCTATAACCTGTTTCGGACTGTCGCTCTGCTCACTCGGTTGCTTAAGTTGACTTGTAGAGTTGTGTTTGCCTATGAAATTGTAAGTTATAAAGCTTTTGGCAGCTAAGATGACTAGGACTAGTAGTAGCTAATGTTACAAGAGTTTTGTTTGTGGCGCTTTTATCATTTTAGATCTAATTTTATTAGGACTCAACTGATCCGGGATAATGATACTAAAGACTCGCGACTCATTAGTTATTTTAAAGACTCGGGTGAAAGAGCCAAGTGAGTCATGACAGGTTTAGTGCTGAAACATTCTTTAGAAATGTTGGCCCATATTGATAGGAAAGCATCTTGCAGTTGATGGAGATTTGTGGGATGCACATCCAGGGCACAAAGCTCCTATTCCACCACATCCCAAAGATGCTCTATTGGGTTAAGATCTGGGGACTGTGGGGGCCATTTTAGTACAGTGGACTCATTGTCATGTTCAAGAAACCAATTTGAATTGATTCGAGCTGTGTGACATGGTGCATTATCCTGCTGGAAGTAGCCGTTAGAGGATGGGTACATGGTGGCCATAAAGGGATGGACATGGTCAGAAACAATGCTCAGGTTGGCCGTGGCATTTAAACGATGCCCAATTGGCACTAAGGTGTGCATAGAAAACATCCCCCAAACCATTACACCACCACCACCAGCCTGCACAGTGGTAACAAGGCATGATGGATCCATGTTCTCATTCTGTTTACGCCAAATTCTGACTCTACCATCTGAATGTCTCAACAGAAATCAAGACTCATCAGACAAGGCAACATTTTTCCTCTCTTTAACTGTCCAATTTTGGTGTGCTCTTGAAATTGTAGCCTCTTTTTCCTATTTGTAGTGGAGATGAGGGGTACCCGGTGGGGTCTTCTGCTGTTGTAGCCCATCCGCCTCAAGGTTGTGCGTGTTGTGGCTTCACAAATGCTTTGCTGGATACCTCAGTTCTAACGAGTGGTTATTTCAGTCAAAGTTGCCCTTCTATCAGCTTGAAGCAGTCGGCGCATTCTCCTCTGACCTCTAGCATCAAACAAGTCATTTTCGCCCACAGGACTGCCTTATACTGGATGTTTTTCCCTTTTCACACCATTCTTTGTAAACCCTAGAAATGGTTGTGCGTGAAAATCCCAGTAACTGAGCAGATTGTGAAATACTCAGACCGGCCCGTCTGGCACCAACAACCATGCCACGCTCAAAATTGCTTAAATCACCTTTCTTTCCCATTCTGACATTCAGTTTGGAGTCTAGGAGATTGTCTTGACCCGGACCACACCCCTAAATTCATTGAAGCAACTGCCATGTGATTGGTTGAGTAGATCATTGCATTAAGGAGATATTGAACGGGTGTTCCTAATAATCCTTTAGGTGAGAGTATAGTTAGTCAGAAATGTAATGCAAGCTGAAAATGAAAAAAGTGTTACGGGAAGTGTAACACAAAATCTTAATTAAACAACCTCCGCCCTGATTTCTGTTGAAAATAGCCTATAGCATCCAGCAGCAGCCCCGCAGGCATCACCAGTGGCTAACCCAGCACCTACGGCTAACCCAGCACCTACGGCTAACCCAGCACCTACGGCTAACCCAGCACCTACGGCTAACCCTCCAACTTCCGTTTTGTCATTTACGGAAAGATCTCGCACTCAGACAAGCTGAGGTTACCGCAGCCGTTATGAAATGCATTAAACTAAATTAAACACAATCCGCAGCACCGCAGACCCACAACCCCTATGGTTAACCCTCGTATTTTCATTTCGTAATTTCAGGAAAACTTCAAAAATGTTTTTTAATGAATTACTTTTTATTGACGGCCAATACAAATCTTTCTGTTTTGTTACGAAAATACTACATTGAACATATGGACAGTATACATTTAACCTACATATACAGTGTATGCATTTGCAGTAATTAACCCACTAACAATATGTATTCAGTTATAAACTTTGTTTCATTTTCTGTGTATCCATATACTCATTTCCAATTACAATCTCAATTCATCTAAATTTTTTAAGATAAAGACACCAAAACTGCTTTGTTTAACATGTGTTTAACATTTTCAATAATTTAGAATGGACAATGAATATATAACTGCGAATGTTTTAATTATAAACAAATAATAACAATTACATCAAATCAAATGTATTTTATAAAGCAAGTTTTACAACAGAAGTCCTCACAAAGTACTTTGACAGACACTCGGCCCCAAACCCCGAAAACGGAAGCCGTAGGTGCTGGGTTAGCAACTGGTGCTGTGAGTTAGCCACTGGTGATGTCTGCGGGGCTGCAGCTGGATGCCACTTGAAAATAGGGTGAATATATATGGCTTTTTTTGACTGGCCCTTTTATTTCAAAAGTATATTCCTATATAACTGGCCTTTTTATTTCAGAAGTCGCAATAAAGCAAAGAAGTACGTATTTTAAAACGTATGGAACGCGGGAGTGGTGGAGCCGTGGAGATACAGCACCCGCATGCAAGGGATTTTCTTAATGACATTCTCTTGGCATTCTCTTGGTTGGGGAATCCAAGAAAAAATCCAAGTGCGCAGAAAAAATCAGTGAGGAGAAGATTTGCAAGTGCGAAGACCAAGCCTGAGTGTGTGGAGAAAGTTGAGAGCAAGAAATCTATCCAAGCAACAACATACCTGAGTCCAAGCAGAAAGTTTGAGCACAAGCAGACCAAATCCAAGCAAGAGCAGTGACTATTTGAGTGTGAGAACAAGGTTTTGAGGGAAACTATTTTAAGTCTGTACGTAATATCTGTAAAAAATGCTCTCAAATTGAAATAATGGGCTCTTGAATCAAGATAGGAATATAACTCCATACAGACCTAGCAATTTGGTGTCCAGCATGCTGGGGATAATGGTATTGAATGTCGAGCTTTAATCAATGAAAACCATTCTCACGTACATCCCCTTATGGTCAAGGTGTGTGAGTCCTATATGGAGGGCAGTGGCAATCGCGTCTTCTGTGGATTGGTGTGCCCTGTGTGCATATTGGTGTTGGCAGGGAGGCTGGATTTAATGTTTCCCAAAACATTTTGTGATTATGGGTATGTGTGCTACTGGTCTGTAATCATTTAAACAGGTGACTCTGTTTTGGCACTGGTATAATTGTAAGGCTGGTGGGTACAGTGGCCTGGGACAGGGGCAGATAAAAAATGTCTGGAAAAACCTCTGTGAGCTGGTGAACGCAGTCTCTGATTACTCTCCCTTGGATTCCATCTAACCCTCCAGCCTTCCTGATATTCACAGCGCTGCAGATCCTCCTCACCTCATGTGTCTGCAGTGTCAGAGGAGGGTCACCAGCATCCAGTAGGGGTGGGCATCCCCCTATCGTTTCAAAGCGTACAAAGTTGTAAAGCTCCTCAGCAAGTTGGCATTGTCTGGAGGTGGTTGTTAGTTTCCCCTGTAGTTTGTAATGTGCTGAATAACTTGCCACATACGTGCTGGGTCCCTGTTAGAAAAGTGATCCTCCATCTTCTCCCTGTAAGGAGCCTTAGCCTGCTTTATGCCCTTTTTGATGTTGTGCCTGGCTGTCCTGTACTGGCGTTTGTCCCCTGACCTGACCTAAACGCTACATTCCGCTCCTTCAGCAGAGCCTGGACCTTCTTAGTCATCCAAGGTTTCCTTTTTGGGAAAGTTCTGATGCATTTGTTGGTGGTTATGGTTTTCAATACAGGTCCTGATGTAACAGAGGATAGTGGTGGTATAAGTTTCTATGTTCGGGTCAAAGAAAAGACTCCAAAGCAATCCTGTAATTGCAGAGATATGGCTTTGTGCATATATGGGGTGGCACTCTACTGTGTGAGCGACTCCTGACATGGCTCAGCGTTTGCGTGTTTTACTGTGAAGTTTTACCGTTCTACTGTATGTCATCTTTCACGTTTTGTTAAGTTAAACAGCTCTTTATATGTCCTATCTTTGGATAATGATCGCCAATCTAAAGCGTGTAAATGGACTTTGCTTACAACCGGTGCAGCCTCTCACCCCAGTCCTAGGTAGGCGCACCTACTCACGCAACTACCTAATGGAGCTGGGACAGCTGCTCTGGGGACAGTTGGATCCCTCCACACAAACAGAATACCACTTGAAATACTTCAGGGGCACAAGAGAATGCAGATAAGAAAGAGGCTCGAGAGGAGGGATACGGAACAGATTGAGGAGGAGAGGATGCCGGCTACCCTTACCTGCCATAACCCTATCAAAAGTCAGATCACTACGCAACAAGACCGAAGAACTTACCACACTAATCAGATACGATCTGGATTATCGGTAGACCAGTCTCTTTTGTTTTACAGAGACATGGCTTATTGAGGATATATACTTTCACCTGGATGGTTTTACATCATTTGTTTTGACAGAGATGCAACAAGAACACAGTAGTCAATTGGGGGCGGGCTTTGCATGGCTGTCAACGACAAGTGGGCAACAAACACTACGATAAGGGAGACTGAGCTGCTAACACTACGAGCTAATGATTGTGTCCTTAATGGTACGTTCAGACCGAACGCGTCTGGAGCATCTGGAGCGAGTGATTTCCATGTTAAGTCAATGTAAATAGGTGTTTACGCGCGTCTGGAGGTCCTGCGGCGCGATGGACACGTTTAGCGCGGCACGATGGACTCCATTCTGGAGAACTGGACGCGCGAACGAGGCAAATAGAGGTTCTAGCCGTGAATTTACACGCGTTTCGTGCGAGTGGTTTTAATTGGTGCGCATTGTGCATTCACGCGTTTGAAGCCAATTGGCGTCTGACGCCCGAGTTGAAAAATCTGAACTTTTGTGTCTGTTCGCACCGCGTTAAACAATCAGGAGCCTGCTTGCTGCTGTCACATGATGAAGTGACGTTGCTTGTTGCTGACCCATGAGGATGTCGTGATATGATTTGAACTCCAGGATTTATTCAACATTCATTCAATGTGGAGGAACGGCTGATATTGGCAGTGAGCAGTAAATAGTTTGTACATGTTGTACATTTTTCATTTATTGTTTGTCCTCAATAAATTATTTTGTAATATGACTGGTGTGGTTGTAATGCACAACAAAGCAAATCTTATATGACAACTTGATTTCAATATATGAGACATATTCATTTTGTATTGAAGGCTATTTATTCCATAACTAAATCTAGATTATATGAAACATTATTCTTCTAATGTAAAGACAACCAACTTTAGTGTATAAGAACATAGTTTCTGTGTTGTTAGAAAAAAATCACAGAACAGGTTAATTACTTTTGGAGGCTGGCTCCATTTATCATAAAACCAAAAAAATTACATTTTATTTTACAGTAATAACCTGAACAAAGAAATGGCACATTTGTCTTTGTGGAATATGGATGATCACAAGTAGGAGTCAGTCAAAGATCAGACAGGAATGCTGAGCGTTCCAAATTTCACAGACGAAGGGGAAAAATCTAAAATCTATCTATAATGTATCTATGTTAAACCTAAATCGCTTATATGGATGTATATGGAAGTGTCCCGCTATGCAAGAGATACGTTTGTGGAGTGAGTATTTGCTTGTCAACAAATGGTCTTTCACATTATAAACTCTTGAATAGGGAAGTTAAATTGCTTTTTGTCCATAATATTTTGTATAACAAAAGCCAGCTCCATGGTTTCCAAACATTTCTCTGCCAACAAGGAGAATGCCAGATTTCTATATGATCTCAGTCTGGTCTGTGAGGTGGCATTCAAATTGTCGAAATAATAATGCAGACATCTTTTTCCAACTTCACCAGTTGTTCTATGAATACGTTCTCAATTAGCGGAGGCTGTCAGATTAAGAATATGATATAGCCGGATAGTCCGGTTCGTTTGGGCTGGTGTGAAAGCTCATCCGAACTCTTGTGCGGACCAAACAAACGAACTCTGGTCCGCTTCAAAATGGGGGTCTCGGGCCGCTTCCAAGAGTTCAGTTCAATTTAGGTGTGAATGCGATCCGACCTAAATACAGGAAGCAAACCAAAAAACAGTGTATTTTATAACATTTCCTCTGGAGATAATTTTTTCTGGTGTAGCATACTGTGATCGGAACCTTGTCGTGTTTTTGTGTATGGTAACAGTTCTCAGCCTAGAATCAGGATAACATTTTTAAATCAATAGCCTATTTTGTGTCAAATTAATTTAATTCTACAGTAGTCTGGTAATAAGCAGGATAATGTAGAGTGAGCGGTTCATTGTTTTGCCTCGGGTTGAATTCGAAATGACCTGTTTTTTTCGAAGTCTGTTCCCCGTAGGATAGTGTTTCCTCCTGTTAAAATGATTAGCACTCTCCATAGTTAAGAATTGGTTTAGGGAGGAGAAATACTTGTCTCATTCGAATGATGAAATGCTCCACAACTCCATGCCTTGTATTACAATATTTGATTGATGGAAACACCAAAGAAAAACCCCGAGATTACATACATTTGGTGTTGTTCCATTTTTTCTGAGACCAGGAAGTAACGGCGAGTTTGCCATGGAACTTTTCAAAGTAATTCCATTGCTAGGCAACAGCCTGGCCATGTGACATGTGTTGACAGTGTTTGGTGCGTTTGACAAAATGCAGTGTGAAAGCAAACCGAACCAAATGAAAAATGAAACAATGTTGCAACTTCACCCCCTAATCGCACCGAGTCCACCGAACTATAGGTGTGAAAACGACTTTAGAATATGTTCCAGGGCCGGATTATTCTAGCCACTGAACACCTAGCTGAGAGCTATAAACAGAGCTGTCAATCAGACTGGAGACCAACCAATGTTTATTCTGGGCGACTTTAACAGGTGTGATATCACCGCATATCTACCAAATTTAGAGCAACATGTCACAATCCCCACCAGAATGCAGAGTACACTTGATTTATGCCACAGTAACATCCCAAACGCATATATTTCAAAATCACACCCACACCTCGGCCGCTCTGATCACAATGTAGTCTTGTTACTGCCAAGATACAGGTCACAATTGAAAACAGGGGATAACACAATGCATTAGAGTATGGAATAAGGAGGCAGCTGAATGTTTACGGGGCTGTTTTGAATGAACAGACTGGGATTTGTTTTTTAATGATAGCAACACTGATTTTAACTTTTTAACAGACCTACTTACCTTCTACTTACCAATAAAAAATGGGTTAACAAGGACATGAAAATCTGCCTGGTCAAGAAGAGATAAAGGCCATTTTTGAATGAGATAAGCTCAGGGTGAGGGACCTGGAGAAGGAGTTTAGGAGGAAAGCCAAGTTAGCTAAGATTGCTTATAAGAACAAGGTGGAGCTGAAGTTAATTTCTGGTAATGCCAGGGAAGCATGGCAAGGCTTGAACATCATGTTGGGTAAAACACCAAAGCCTGCAAGGGCTGCCTGTCCAGGCACAACTCTTCCAGAGAAACTGAACGTCTTCTTTACCCCTTTCAATGGGGGCAGCACATCACCCACCTGGCTCCCCAACCCCCAGCTCCAACTTCCAACCCCTCTTAATCGACGAGCAGCTGGTGACCTCCACAATGCGCAGAGTCAACCCACACAAGGCCTCTGGCCCTGACAGGCTTGGAGACAGGGTGCTGAAAGAATGCTCCACTCAGCTAAGTGGCGTTCTCACCAGGCTATTTCAACACCTCCTGGACTCTGGCTGGGTCCCTGACCAATGGAGGGAATTCACCATAATTCCAATCCCCAAAACACACCTGCTAAGGACTTAAAGGACTACAGACCAGTGGCACTAACATCTGTGCTGTGTAAATGTATGGAAAGTGTGGTCTGTAACCTCCATGATGTCAGACAAGCAGGACCCATTCCAGTTTGCCTACAGGGCAGGACAGGGTGTGGAGGATGCAAGCCTCACACTTTTAGACACTGTCACCAAAAACCTGGACTCAGCACATCCACACACCAGGATTTTATTTATGGACTTTTCCTCAGCTTTTAACGCTGTGAGCATTGATATACTTTTAAATCACCTTTCTGATTTTTAGGTTCATCCAACACTGACTTTGTGGACTAAAAGTTTCCTGCTGGACAGACCACAATAGGAGTCTTTTAATGGGGTTGAATCAACCAAGCTTATTTTAAATACTGGACTTCCCCAAGGTTGTGTTTTATCCCAATCCTCTTCCCTGTGTACACCAACAACATTGTGTGTAACAGTGAAGGTATGGTGCTTTTTAATTTGCTGATGACATTGCTTTGGTTGCACACATGTCTAACATTAACACCCTAACTCGCTACCAGCAGGCAGTAAACAACTTGTCCCAAACGTTTGTTGAGCTTTCTTTGGAGCTCAACATTACAAAAATAAAGGAGCTACACTTTGGGCGTAGAGACAAGGCATCACCTCTGTTCCAGCCACCTAGCATCCAGGGTAAGCCAGTGGAACAAGTGCAGGAATTCAGGTACCTGGGCACAGGAATAGACACTTCCCTGTCCTTCTCACAACACACAGACACAACATACAAAAATGCACAACAATGTCTCCATCTGCTCAGAATACTTAGAACTTTACAGATCAGCAAGGATGTGTTAACTTTGGTTTACCGCTCCCTCATTGAATCAGTTCTAACTTTCAATATCTCTACCTGGTACAACCAACTCACCATCAATCACAAAACAAGACTCTCACGTATTGTGAATCATGCTGCCAAAGTAACTGCCGCCCCATCCCACCCCATCTGAGCTGTACAGCCGCTTAGTGATCAGGAAAGCCAACCTGATCACAGAGGACCCCTCTCACCCCCTTCATCACTCCTTCCAGCTATTAACATCAGGCAGGCGTTTTAAAGTACCACTGGCCTGCAAAAACATCTACAGTGCCTTGCGAAAGTATTCGGCCCCCTTGAACATTTCAACCTTTTGCCACATTTCAGGCTTCAAACATAAAGATATAAAACTGTAATTTTTTGTGAAGAATCAACAAGTGGGACACAATCATGAAGTGGAACGAAATTTATTGGATATTTCAAACTTTTTTAACAAATAAAGAACTGAAAAATTGGGCGTGCAAAATTATTTATATAATTTTTTAAAATATCTTTATGGTTGAAGCCTGAAATGTGGCAAAAGGTCGAAATGTTCAAGGGGGCCGAATACTTTCGCAAGGCACTGTACAATAAATCCTTTATCCCTTCTGCATTAGCCATACTGAACAGCATAAAATGAACACCACAGTCAGCTGATACCTCAACACCCCATGTCTTGTTTTTATATGTCTGTGTGAATGTCTCTTTGTGACTAGAGCCTTGTCGAAGAAAAGTTTCTGTATCCTTTGTGTAACAGACAATAAAGTATTATCTCTTCAGATTGACATGATTAAAGTCCCTGGCTGCTATGAAGACACTATTGGGTGTGTTCTCTTGTTTATTGATAGTAGTTAGCAGGTAGTAAAGTGCTAACTTAACATATATTCACATAGATGTACATGCCACCACTCACCGGAGATCTTGGTCCTGACGCTGCAGCGTATAGAGCGGCCTGCCTCAGCTCATCTATTTTTTTGCCTAGGGATCTGGCATTTGCTACAAAAAGCTGGGTAGCAGTGGTCTGCTTGGCACACTCTTTAGCCTAGCCAGGTGTTGCACCCGGCCACTTCTCTTTGGTTTACGTTCTCTCCGCTGCCTTTGTTTCCTCCCGCTCTGCAGGGTGTTCCACGGAGAGGCCAGTGTTTGTATTATTAGGGGTCCAAGCAGCGACAGCTGCTGAGCCCTATTGTAATTGTTTTTTATTAGCGATCTCACATTTTAACCTCATATATATAAATATAAACATATTATAGTTAAGTGTTCTTGCCTTTGGCAAGACACTTAATATAGTCTCACATATATATTATTAAGTGTTCTTGCCCAGTTACTCCACCCACTCCTCCCAGTTACTCCACCCACACCAACCACACCACACAATTACACCAGCCATTCTGCCCACTCCAGCCAGTAAATCTGCCCACTCCACCCAATCAGGTTACCAGCTCCAACCACACAGTTACCCCAGCCAATTCACCCAGTTACTCCACCCACTCCAGCTGGAAACTATGGGTGGCCGCAAGGACACTTCACAATTTCCCCAGAAATTGTACCTTATCTAGTTATTATTATTTAACTTAAAGCAAAATTTGGCCTCCCCTATACTCCCAGAGTTTTTACATTACATACACAACAGCCGCAAACAGTGGATTTGGGACGCCGGGCTCGCATTAGATTCGGGAATGAAGTGAATCGATCTTAATTGGGGACGACGGGCTTGCATTACCATCCAGACTGGGGGAAACGTAATGGTATCACACAATGGGTTTGATGCGCTACACACCTTTCCATTCACTCCGATCCTATACGTAATGCAAGCCCAGTGTCTTCAATTAAGATCCACCGACCGCGACTGATACACAAGTGGTACCGAAACGTGTGGCTCGTTCCCGATCACATTGCTTTTGTTTTGTGGAAGGTTTCGTTTAACGTTTTACTAAAATTTTCTGGCAAAATATGTTCCATAGGAATGAATGAACGGAATGTCCAGAGTTCGTTTAAGCAGCTGCTAACTGACAAATCTTGAAAAAAATTACGCCACTCCTACATTTTTTTGTCAAAATGTTAAACTCTTCCCACTGTCACTACAACATGTCAATATCTAAGCCATAGCCTTAATAGTTTTTACACCATGGCCATTTGTTACAAACTCACGTTCTCCATAGACATTCATTGAATCTCCGCTATAGCTAACTTTAATTTTGTGGCCGTTTTCTAACCTGTGACTGTGCCTACAGTTTTAAGCTTTCACGTATTATTTATCAAAATGTTGACCTAGGTTAGGAGTCCTATGGTATAATTATCTAAGATGTGGGATGTATAGTTTTTATACTAGAGCCGTGTGAAGACAACTAACCCTAATATCCTTAATTGAAAAAGAGGTTGTCATGGATACTTTGTGTGTGAGCAAGCTAAATAGCCACTGACTTCACTCTCTCAAACAAACTCTTTCAAACCCTTTGCCCAATGTAAGTTAAATACTAGCTAAATAGTGCACATGCACACTATTGTATTCACCTGGATGTTGTTATTAACTAGATTTTGTAACATTAATATTTGTACAAGCAACACAAAATCTATTTTCAAATAATAGATTATTGTATTCACGTGGATGTTGTTATTAACTAGAAACCATAAAAAATATATCATTTGACTTTGTGTTTAGTGCTTTTCATTTCATTACCCGCAATGACAAAGTCAAAGCGCCCTTGTAACGAACAGAGTAGGCCAGGAGATAATATAGAAGACGGTTTATTAATCCGTTTACTCAGGATAACAACACTCAGTAAGCAATGGATAAGAATGGTCAATACAGGCAGGCTTTGGTTGGGCAGTACAGAACGGGTAGTCAGACAAGCTTGGATCAAAGAGACAGGCAGGGTACTCCGACAGGCAAGGACGTAGCTTG
>JACXGM010023992.1:0-15933 GCA_016801145.1 Umbra pygmaea
TCTGTGATGATAATACTGTCAATATTGAGAAAATTAATGTTGTATTATTATTCTGGTGACAATTAGAACTAATGTATTATGTTAATACCCCTACATACCGTACAAATACAAATGATAGGAAAACTGTATATTTGCAAACACCTATTTTTATGACATTTGGGTCACGGTGGTTTGTCATTTTGAAAATGTGGGTCACCGGAAAAAAAGTTTGAAAAACACTGGTTTAGAGGACATGTCACTGCCCTGTGCACTGTGGACAAGCCCACTCATCTCCGTTGATCTCTGTAATCTATTTAATAGCCTTATGTAACGTATAGGATTAAATTGAATTATTTTAAGTCATCAATTGCACAAACAACTGAAATGTTACTTCCACTGTTAACCCAACATCTGTAAAATGGGATTGGCTGCCACGTCAGACAAAAGGTCAACACCTTTTTGGTTAGCTGAAGAACTAGCTGATGCATGACACATATGTCGTTCATATGTCTATATTTATGGCCAAGATTGGCATAGCTCGTACATTCTGAGGACTGCTGCCAATCAGAAAGTATCTGGAAATCTGAATTGCACTGCTAATCCTAAAAGGCTTTTATCCATCAACAATTATCTTTGATCAAATAGAGTGAGTGAATGCATGGTTGGAGTCTAAACTAGATTTAGGCTTGTTTGTCTCCACCCTGTTCGCTATTTGAATAATAGCAGTCATCAGCCAAAGGGATTGCACAACATTGTTTTAATTACACCCTTTTTTCTGCAAGTACAGTTTGAAGGACGTTGAAGGCCATTTCTGGAACCATAGTTAAACAGCTTTGGCACAATGACTGGAATTATACAGGGCCTGCTAACATGGCAACTCATTGCGCTTTAACTATTTAACATTAGCTTCAAAACAGCCTGCCACGTTCTTGAAAAAATACCTGCCTACTTGACTAGCATCACACCTACAAATACCTACTGTAGATGTCTGTAGATCTCCAATCTAAAATTACATCTAGGATTGGCTTTCTATTCTGCAATCAGAATCAGTGATAAATCAGAGATTTACTCCCAAGTAAGTTCTACCAAACAAGGATTTCTTTCTGGTCTATTGGTGCCTGTCTTTTTACAGAAACGTAAAAGAATTTAACTTTTAAGGTGCACGGTGTGAGCAAAATGTGAACAGGAGGATATTTACAGTATATGAGCAGGTGTACTATATATCTACAGTATATGAACAGAGTAATGTATATAATATACATGAACATATTTTTAAGCTTTTAAGGTGTAGGATATCTACAGTATGTGAACTGTATAATGTATCTATTATACTGTAGGATTCAACAATATAATGTAAACAACAGTAAAATGTAAAACAGTTTAAAACCTTTAGGGTGCAGGATATGAGTGGAATATGAACAGTATATCTACAGTATCTGTGCAGCAGTGTCAGTTTGGTTTCTGGAATGTTCATGAGTCCTACTGCTGTAGGGAAGAAACTGTTCTTGTGGTGAGAGATCTTGGTCTTGATAGACCTCAACCTTCTGCTGGAAAGTCAATTTCTGAGGTGAGAGGGATATGCCACAATCTTTGCTGCTCTCCACTGAGATCTGGAGGCGTTAAAGTCTTGTAACTAGGGCAGATTGCCCTTTTAGCAGAGTGAATGTTGCGCTGCAGCCTGCCCTTGTCCTTGGTGGTGGCTTGATGTTCAGCTCCCACTTGAGGTTCCAGGCCCTGGTGGCACCCAGGAAGCAGAAGGAATCCACAGAGTTAACTGGGGGGGAGTCACACAAGACAATGGGGGGGAAGGGCAGCTGGGCTTCTTCTGAAGTCCACTACTCATTTCCACTGTCTTTAGGGCATTGAGCTCCATGGAGTTCTGGCTGCACCAGGACACCAAATGGTCAATCTCCAACCTGTAGGCTGACTTGTCTGCATTAGAAATGAATCCAATGATGGTGGTGTCATCTGCAAACTTCAGGAGCTTGACCGAGTTGTGACTGGATGTGCAGCTGTTGGTGTACAGGGAGAAAAGTAGGGGTGATAGGACACAGCCTTGAGGGGAACCGGTGCTGATGGTCAGGGGGTCAGAGAAGTGTTTCCCCTGCCTCACATGGTGCCTCCTGTTGGAGAGGAAGTCCATGATTCACCTGCATGTTGATAAGGCCTCCTTTACCCATGCTACCAAACATGCCCTGGTGAAAATTACCCTCCTACCAATCCTAGATTACAGTGAGATCATTTATAGAACTGCCTCAAAATCTATCCATAGGAAAATAGATGTAGTCTACCACAGCATCCTCCATTCTGTCACCATTACCCCATATAACACCCACAACCTCTATGTGCTGGCAGAGTTTGCGTGTATTGGACATGACATTCCATTTAAATTAGCAAGATCCAACTTTTTATTGTTCAATGAGTTAAATTAATAGTCTGATCCTGCAAGTCAAACATGCTCTCCCCTCTTAATTTCTGCGCAGTGGGTGGTGTTTGTGTGGCAGATGAGGTTACTGAAAACCTGTCACTCATGTCTCTCAGTGGGGAAAATAGAATGATCAATTGGCTGATTCAGCTGTCAGTAAAAACACAGGCAGGGTAATCGCTTCGCCATGGTTTCAGGGCTCTACGCTGGCCTTTTTAACAAGGAGTACATGTGCTCCTAAGTTGAAAAATGTAGGCGCACACAATAAAATCTAAGAGCACTATACAAATATTCTTATTGTGGCACAGTAAAACATAATTCAGTTTTCCGATAGCTTGACACCTGCCTTATACACTTTTTTATAAACATTCACTGCCTTACTCCCTCTCACACACACCTCCTTCCACTGACACACACACACCTCTTTTATCGCTCCAAATATATAGTAGGTGCTATTTCAACCGACCAGCTCATAAACAATAAACATTTTATCTCTATTGAAAAAATCTGAAAAGCAAAGTATATGGGCTAATGACTACTGTAAACACAACATGCAGTGTTTTGTTACACACAAGCATGGCCTATATATATATCAAAGGCCTACTATATTTATCAAAGACAGACCGGCAGTTTCCCATTGGCAAACACTGTGGAAGCACGACTCATCATGTCTTCATTGCAATTCCTGTTCAAATGGCAACATAAGCACTAGGAAATCAATGTCCTATCTTGTAAAATATATACTTTTTTGAAATTCTATATATCATAAAATATATTTTACAGCTTTACTAAAAGAGAATGTTGTTTTGATTTTACTACTCAGTGCACCTTTCAGGCAAAAAAATGAATGTAACACCAGGAAATTATTTCTGTTTCAAATATAGTCAAGGGCACAGGAGCAGGGGGTACCTCAAATGTAGAGGCAGGTAATGTGCACCCCGCCTCCATAATAATAATAATAATAAGCTTTGTTAACACAGCCACTTCATCAACTAGTAAAAATAAAACGCATCATACTATGTTTGAAATACACACATATCCAAAGAAAGTATAGACATGCCGATCTTCAGTGATCCAGTGCTGCTAGTTAGGGCTGCCTGACAGAGAGGTATTGCTGGCCTGTTCATTTATGATCACACGTAGTCTAATATGCTATAGTTAAGTATAGACAATGCACTCAATATGATACGAATCTGTCAACACAGAAAACTCTCTGAAATCATGCCATTCTGAAATCTTGCTGAAATGAATTGTTATTCATTCATTCAATATTCATTTTTGTACTCTGACAAATTATTTTACTATTAACACTTTGACGACACATCATCTAAAGAGCTAGTTAGCTGCATATTCAAAGGCTTGCGAGACTCTTAGCCGAGGTGGTTTTACTAGGCTACAATTGGCTCATTAAGTTCTGCGTTGCATTATGGATTGTGAAGTTCTTTGTACACTTACCAATAAAAAAAAGCATAGCTAAATACTACAAACAGGAACGTTTTTTTTGGTGTGTAAATCACTTGCATAAGCATGCCCCTGCTTAGATTTTTAGTCGCATATGCGAGTAAAACTGTTGCAGTGTAGAGCCCTTGGTTTTAAATCTCCAGTATGTTGTTAAATCTGTTGATGAATCCTCAAGGTAGTTAAGAGGTATATTATTACTAATACTAGGTTTCAGATTGTCAGAGTATTACGCTAGATGACAAATGTAGAGTAAATTATATTTACACAAATGATGTGGCCTAGATGTTAATAAATAAACGTTTTGTGTCTCGCTTAAAAGTGAAACATTGAGGGTTAGATGAGAACTAAAGTATCTAGCTATAATGCATAACATAACATTTTTGGTTAATATTACAGTTGTAAAAATAAGTGGAGTCTGTCTCTTGCGCCGTCATGATCGTTTTAAACTTCAAACAATATGTGAGTTAGTCATAAATCCACTGAAGCGCTCGAATGGTTCAACAAAGCATAGAATACCTTTTAAGACTTTGCCAGCATTCAAAAATGCATTTTCTGATCCCCAGTCGTTTATTAATATGAACTATGATAAACCAACATATGGTGTGATAAGCAGAAAAGAGGAGGCAAAGAAAATGGATGGGTTATCCACCAAGGCAGTAGTTTATTGCACACTTGCCAGCAATTCAGAAAAAATAACAACCCCAAAACAAAAACAACGGGACGGTACTACAGAACCACCTAAACTGTAGGGAGCTAAACAGGACCCAAACCACTTTGTCTGTCTTCTCCTGGGATGGAGACATGCAACACCGCTTTATTCAGGTCGAATCATATGGCTCACCTCTCTCGGCCCATGGCTCCCTTTTTATAGCTTCTTGTTAAGGTTGATTGAGGACATCTGAGGAGGAAGGCATGTCAGGCTCTTTAACCCATTCCCCATGGTGTCAAGATCTACCCCCGAATCTTCTAGAAGGTGCTAGTTGTGGGCCTGTCTGTTTGTATGTCTGCGCTGTTTTCAGGGTTGCTGTCTAAGGTTTTGTATCCTTACATATACTCCTCTCCCTCTGCGCCACAGTGGATACAAGTATGACAAAAGTGGAACAAAATAAATCTTAATTACCTAAGGAATAATGACAGATGTGTGTCCAGCGCTTGCATTTGTTTTAATGCCCATTTTTAATCTGTCGATCAAGAAAAATCTGTACAATATCTTTTAGATTGTTTTACTATAACTTGTTATTTATAAATACAACCTTTCACACATGATTATATAGGCGTATTTCCTGTATTCTAGAACACTGTGTACACCCTCGTTCACAGGTAAAATCATTAAAACACAGACCTCTGAAAGTAGGAATGCACTGACACCACTTTTTCATTGCTGATACCGATCCGAGTACTGAACTTTGAGTACCGATCCGATACCGAGTACCGATCTGATACAAGTGTTTTAATGCTACATAATGTAAAACTTGTATTCCCCTCATTGGGCTGTCAGACTTAATAGAGATAAGGGTAACGTGTCTGAACTCCAAATGTCTGTAGTGATTGTTATTTATAAACAATCACTACAGACGCGAAGCGTCGTAGGCTAGTCCAGACTTGGACTAATATGGAATAGCCTAATGGAAATGCAGATACTTGTGCTTAGATTAATACATAAGGTTTTTGAACAGTTTACTAAATGAGCTTTGCAACTTTGTGCAAAATATTTTTGGAATGTGGAAAACATCCCACTTTGTAATTTTTTATTTGGTAAAATGCATATTATTTATGGCACAAGTGACATTTAATGTTTTTGCCCTTCAGATGAGTTCAAAATAAAATGGACACAACGAAAAACAAACACTTTTTTTAAATTAGTCGTTTAGATTAGTCGACCAATCGAAAAATTAGTTGAAAGATTAGTTCTTAGAAAATTTGTGATAGTGGCAGCACTAACCTAAAACAGAAATATAACAAGGTCAATCCATATTTTTTGTATGTATTGTTTTCATTTTTTTATACAGCAGACAATACACTTTGATTTAATCAAGTCACACCAGGTCCTATATATATATTTCAATATATCGTCAGACATATCGTATCGAAAAAATATATCAATAATATTGATTCAAATGTCCCGTTAGCCACCTTCCAATTACTTCTATCGAATCTAATGTCAGAACATTGCACATGTTAATTCCACCCACTAATTTTATGCCGTTAATGCATTTTTGCACAATCTAACCAGCATAGCTGTCTCTGTATGTTTTAGACAATCCCAATCCCACAGTTTTAGTGATTACGCCGCCCACCATAGTGTTATTTATGCACAGCCACTTTGTACCTTGATGAATGTACCCCTCTACCTCAGCCTCTATTCTAATTGTCTGTATGGTACAGCACCACCCCATCGTATTTACCAAACCTCTTCCTCCATATACTGACATCTGTTGCACTGGTACAAATGCCTAATTGTCTTTTCATATCTTGTCTTTTAATTACATTTACCACTTCATGTTCTTTGTACCTTTACACTTTTATCTTGGCCAGGTCGTCATCTCAAATGAGAAACTGTTCTCAACGTGCCCACCTGGTCAAATAACGGTTGAATAAAATTTGATTTAAAAAAGCAGGGCCAGACGTGCTAAGAAATCGCAGCTTTTGCAATTTTGTAATCGCATTGTTTCAAATTGCGATTTTGATTTGAAATAGAATAATCACTCAGCCCTATAGTCTCTTGCTAAAACTGTTTATGTGATGTGTTTTGCTGAACAGGAGCAAGTCCTTTATGTTCTGTGGGCTGTACGCTGCCATCATCTTTGGGGGTCGTCACTTTATGAGAGAGAGGCCCAAGCTGAATCTGCGCCGACCACTCGTCTTCTGGTCACTCAGCCTGTCTATCTTCAGGTGAGGATGATACCCTGTTGAAGACAGCTTCTTGGTCAAGACCTTTGTCAAAATAAAGTATTGCATTTTTTACCTTTAAAATTGCAGCCTTGCTGTCTTTTTAAAAGTACCAACAAATGTACATTGCAGGAAACTGTAAATATTGTATTCCCCTGACCAGCCCTGCATTGTTACATATTTTATCAGACACTCTTATAGACCTCAACAGTCCTGCCCCTCCTCGAGAGAGCATGGTTCCGGAAGTAAATTTCCAATTCATTTCTCTCATAGACATCTGGAAAAATCTGTATGTAAAGTGTTTTACACCACGGCTTAGGCTAACCAGCTATGACGCAACTCATAAGAATACAACATATAACTTTGAGTGAAAAAACTTACACAATATCCAAAAAAAGAGTTACACAGTCTTTTACCTTTGAAAATTTTCAGATTTTCAAATGGGTAGGTCTACACTGTGGCAATCGAACCCACAACTAGAGCTCGGCCGTTATCTTGGTTGGCCAATTTTATTATCTGATGTTAGCAGTTTACTGATAAAACAGATATGAAATAGATCATATTTACATCATATTTACAGAGTTGTCACATGGAACGAACAGTGAACTATGATGTTATCTCTGTGTTAAGCTTACCGCAAGGTATATTACAATCAGTTAGCTTTAAGCTTACCACAAGGTTTATTACATTACACCCCACTGCCTGCAAAGCTGACAGTGCATTGTGTAGTTAAAAGATCTCTTTACAATCAGGAGTATCGTATAGCAGCAAGTTGTTAAAACATTCATCTTACAGTCCAAACAACATACATTATTTAAACAATAAAATCTATGCCAGTGACATGACTAACAATTTCTTATTGTTAGACTGTGTGGTGACATGTGATACTTAATCATTAGTAAATCTATGTGCTGTTCACTCCGCAGTATAATCGGTGCATTCCGGACCGGCTGGTATATGCTCCATGTCCTCAACAACAATGGTTTCAAGCAGTCAGTTTGTGACACCAGCTTCTACAGCGCCCCTGTCAGCAAGTTCTGGGCCTACGCTTTTGTCCTGAGCAAGGCTCCTGAGCTGGGTAGGTAATGTTTGTGACTGGCAGCGTTCTGAAGCCTTTCGATAGAAATTTGTCATGTAGAACAGACACACCACTCTGATATGTAGTTTAGAATTGTGAGCTCCACTTGAGATGATCTACCCAATATATGTCTATCTGCCCAATGACAAACGAGTGGGAGCGATGGTGTGGGTTGGAAATGCTCAATTACATCACAGGGCCAATCAGAGAGGAGGCTGTGTAGGACTGAAACAACCTCGAAACCTTTTTTATTTTTTATTCATGCCGTTTCGAGAACACTTGGAAGTTTCTAGTGCACTTACATTGATTGGCTATTACCTGAAGTTGTAGCTGCAGTGAGGCTCTCTGCCCTGCCAGAGTAATAATTGAGTCACTTCTGCCTATCTGTTTGACAGACAAGGCTGCAATGGGCTGGTAAATGGGCTGCAGTGCTAATGTAGGGAAGAAATCCCATTAGGAAATCTTTTAGGACAGTACGTGTTATGGAAGCAATCATGAATGTATTACATCACTTTAGTGTGTATTTCAAAGTGTGTTTAATGTATTACACCACTCCAGTGTACGCTAATATATTGAGTGTGTGGTTTAGGTTCATTGAAGTGTATAAGTATGTTGTTTTATGCGTCCTATAGAGTATGTGTGTGCTCCACGTTTTATACACACAGTATAATAGAACAAGGAAACCTGACCTTGTGTGGACATTTGTTTTTGGCTCAGGGGTTAGGTTTAGGGTAAAACCTACAGCTAATTTTAGGGTTAAGTATAGGGGTTGTGGAAAAAAATTTAAGAATATTTGTAGTGTCAAAGGTAGAAATTCCAAATTTGTAGGTGTGTGTATGAATGTACATGTTTGTATGTGTCCTATAACAATGTTATAACCTTCACTAGTAATAAGGTGAAAGTCAAATCGGCCAAACATCAGACTATAACACTGTGGCCTCCCCCTTTTCCCCAGGCGACACAGTGTTCATTGTACTCCGAAAGCAACGCCTCATCTTCCTGCACTGGTACCACCACATCACTGTGCTTGTCTACTCCTGGTACTCCTACAAGGACCAGGTGGCGGGCGGCGGCTGGTTCATGACCATGAACTACTTGGTCCACTCCCTCATGTACACCTACTACGCCGCGCGGGCGGCCGGCTACCGGGTGCCCCGAGCCTGCGCCATGGTGATCACGGCCACCCAGATCATGCAGATGATGATGGGGCTGGCTGTCCTAGGCCTGGTTTACCACTGGATGCACGAGGTGCGCTGCCCCTCAAACCTGGACAACATCGTCTGGGGCTCGCTCATGTATCTTAGCTACCTGGTACTGTTTGCTGCCTTTTTTTACAAGTCTTACCTCAAGGGCGCCGCCGAGAAGGCCGACAAGAAAACCAAGTCCGAGTAGGGGCTGTGTTCAGTTAAACAATAGGGAAAGATTAGTTTGTGCCTAGTCGAGAAGAACATCGCATTGTGCCATAATGTGCAGGTCGCAACAGTTTTTTTGCGGTTGCCAGGTCCACAACAGACAAGACAATTTTTTTTCCAGTCCCGACTTTGTTAAGCTGTATCTCATCTAACTAACTATAACCATCGAAAACCATGCTAGAATGGTAACTAAGATTGCACACCTAAATATAGTATCCCATGAACAAAGAAATAGGTAGACAGATTGAGAAAGGCAATAGGTAGAGCAGTTTAGTTTATGTTTCAGTACTGTGCTACTGCTTTAGATTTTTTCGGCTTTGTTAATTAAATCTTTTTGCGTTGCTTCCGTCCAGTGAGAAACAGCCATGCGAGGCCTGAGGTTTTTAGTCCATGGCCAGTTAACTAACTGAATCTGCAGTCTATACTTGAATGAATTCAACACTTCTACTGAACTGTGGCTCTTTGTAGACCAGCACTGGGAATCTTTTTTTCACTGTTTTAGACCTCACATAACCTATAGTATATTGAAGCGATGATTTAAAACGTCCTATGCACTGAATTAATAAAGGACAGTTTGTCTGCTTTAGCATTGGGCAGTTGTCTGGGAACCGGTGTGAGTATAACACTGAAGGGAGTGACACATGAAACAATGTGTCCATTGTAAATAATATATCTTAAGAATGTATTTATTTTCTTAAAATCTAAACTCTGGTGGTACTTAAAACGTTCCAGGAAGTTGTGGGGACTCACTAATGTTTTACCTGTCTTAAGTTGCGCAGTCTGGGTTGTTCATTTTGTATTTGAAAGATGTTTCTATACAACAATGAGCTACATCTTTGTTTTTTAAGTCATTCAACATTTATATAATAGATGTCCATGCTAAAGGGAAATGTCATTAAGGTATCATTGACTCTATAAGGGAAAGTCATGTAAATTATCATTATATCAGTTTCAAAACCCAGCATAGTAACATCAGTATACATCTCTGCAGCTGTTGAATTAAGCCAGTATGAAGCGGTTCAGGACAGTTTACTAGTAAAATAACAATTGCAGGTACAGTAAATCATACTGGTCAAACATGACAGCCTTAAAACAGTAATTAAAACAAAGACAATAGTGCACCTTTATATCTCATTAGTCAATTTAGTCGGGGGGGTACATAGCGTAGTGGGCTAAGTAGCTGTATTTCAATACAGTCTACGTCGCAATGATCATGGGCCTGACCATGGGTTCTCTGACTTTACCCGGGCCTCCTACATGAGGCAGCGCAGAAATTGGCATAGCGCTGCCCGGGATTTGGGTTAGATATGTCAGATTATCTATCCTAACACGTCACTCTCCAGTGACTCCTTGTGTTCAGATCGGGCGCCTGTAAATTATATTGCGGAAGTATAGTTGGTGAACTTAATCATCCCGTGCATGATCCGACTAAAGGCTTCTGTGTCGGGTGAACAGTGCGAAAAGGATCGGTGGTTCAGGCGACGTGGTTGGATGAACCATGTTCGCGCTCTCTCGTCATCACACAGATGTGTGAAAGGAGTTGCAGAGCTGCCGATAATATTAGAGTGGGAATTGGGGAGGAAAATGGGGGGGATCACAATTACAATCGCTTGATTCACCCCGATATACGGTAGCTCCTGCTGTTAACGTATTTGGCATTGCTGTATTCCAGCTCAAACATGTATGGTTGTACTGTATATTACCATTCAATAACAATTGTTTAATGTTGAAATTTTCCAGCTCTTATTTGATCACTTGCACTAGCCATTGTAGAAAACTAAATCTTTCTCTAACTCGTCTTATTTACCAATTAAATTGAAGAAAAAACTATTCTCTAACTTACTATGAAATTCTATTCATATCAGAAGGGCTGCCTTCTTGAATCAACTCCATTCAGGGGCGGGACAATAAAGATCAGGAAGTCAACCGATCGCCTCCTTTCAATCTAGATGTAGTGTTAAAGAAAGAGACCAATGGCGTAAAATACATCACCTGTACATAATCTGGATACTTGCAGTGGCCATCTTTGGAAGTTCACAACAGATTGAAAAGTTTTTATTGTCTGTCATGTGGTGTTTAGGGGTCTGAAGGGATCCTTTAAAAGACCACATACACTTTCCCAACTTTTAAATATGACTACCTGATCGGTTTGGAAACAGCATAAGTAGGGACCTGCGTCAAGACAGTTACATTTCATTAGTTGTTGTTAACCTCTAGTGAGTTTTATCCCAAAATGTCGGCAGTCAATGTTTGTAATAGAGATGCATAGTATCTCGCTTTGATCCATTATTCCAGAGCCGCACCGGTCTAAGCACATGTACATTATTGTATGTTTTTATCAGCTGATAGTTGTTACTATGCCATTGGCTTAAAGTGTGTGGACTTCTGAAGCATAATGATAGCTACCAAAGTTTTGTGTGACACTTGCCTACATGAAAACTACTTAGACATATGTTAGAACGTTGCAATAATGTGTTATAACCCGCATAACCTAAGCTGTGACTCTGTCATGGAGCTTACTCTTCGCGTAAGCTTTTTAGCTTCTGTTGCAAAGTAATCATCAAATGTCTTAGTGTTTAGAATGATATTGTAATGTTGTGTTTATGAAGGAGTTACACTACCTTTATGTAATACCATGCATATTACTAAAATGTAACGCCTGAAGGTACAGCATGCACTTTCTGTATTACGTATAGGCTAGTTCATTGAGATTTGAAGTGTTTAGAAAGCGAATACTTTTTAAAGACCACACTAGTATCTTTCACATCGCTGTCACATAGGATATTATGACCATAATGTTATGTTACATTATATATGTTGTCCACCCTCCATCTTGAAATGTATAGTTGCATTTAAGTTGTAAAATACATTAATAATGCACAGGGAATACAGTATGCTGTATGAAGTACATTCATTTGTGTGCCAATTGCCAAATATTGCTTCTGTAGTTTTCCAGTTTGTTAGGTAAATGTGAGCATTGAGCAGTGTGTGTCATTTATTAGTATATACGTCATCTTTACAGATGTATAGTGCAAGCACAAGCGCTTATGCATTCTTGTTAGTCTGCTGTCTAGTATGTCATGGAAATGAAAGAGAAACACTGTCTAAGGGCTGTGAAATTTAAAATTGATGGTTTTGGACCTAAAATGACAAACAATAAATGTATGTCTGTTTTTAAAGATTACATTGTGTTGCATTCTTGCTAAAATGTATCAGTAGCACCTGTTATATGCACATGTAGGTCATACCAACATACATCGTCCTTCTAATAGTGATTTTAGTCATATTCAAGCTAGGTCAAACATCCTTTTTTGATAGGTGTCCTCTCATTTCATCCCTGCAGCAGATGTCACGTTAAGTCCTGAAACAGCTTTTGTGAGCACAATTGCATTTTGGTAGAAGATGCAGGCCTGGTAGACAAATCAATGCCAGCTCTGCACATTAGTCTCACCTGCAGCCCAATTTGGGAGGACACGGACAGTGTTTTCTGTCAGAAGCTAGAGTTTGGAGACCGGTTAAACAGGTTATGACAAACTCCTATGCTATTACATGATTTGATTTGTTTGCTGTGTGTCAAATGTCATGATCAGAAAACGGTTTACACTAGCAGCATAATGTGGTAGGTTTATTGCTGTCAAGGAAACTAGTACATGGGGGTTTTCCCTGGCTGCACTTTTTCATATTCTATGATTATTTATACTTAACCTCCATGTATTATACATCTATTATATGGTAACCAAATACTCTCTATAGTCAAAGGTATGGACAAAACCATCAGCATTAATATGGATTTGCCCCCCCCCCCACACACACCTTTGTGGCTAACAGCCACCACTCTTCGGGGAAGCCTTTTCACAAAACTGTGGACTGTGTCTTTGAGAATTTGTGCCCATCCAGCCAAAAGAGCATTTGTGATGTCAGAAACTGATGTTGGAAGAGAAGGCTTCATTTCATCCCAAAGGGTCCTGTAAAGGCCACTCGAATTCCGCCACACCAATCTTCATTTACCTTGCTGCAACAAGAAAGGTCCTTCCCCAAACTGTTGCCACAATGTTGGAAGCACACAATTGTCTAAAAAGTCTTTGTATCCTGTAGCATTAAGCTGAGCCTTCACTGGAACTAAGGGGCCTAGCCCAAACCCTAACAAACAGCCCCAAACCCTTATCCCTTCTCCACCATTAGTAGGGGGTTCCTCATACTGTCAACATTTAGACTTTTAGCTGTTTGCAATGAACAAAGCAAACAAAACCATTTGAATTGCTCAACACAATGAACGCTTCAAGTTCTTTCCCGAAATTCAAATGCAAATGACTTCTCCAGTCTCAAAATGATTCAACCCCTTCATCTCGAACATCTTTAGTACTTAGTAGAGCTCCCTTTTGCTGCAAACGAAATGCATGGCTAGACACCAGCCTCTGGCAGCGTTCCTGAGGAATCTGTAGAATCCTCCAGGACTTCTTCTGCAACCAAGCCTTGGTGGAATTTGAGGTATACTTGGGTTCATTGTCCTGTTGGAAGGTCCAATGACACCCAAGCTTCAGCTTCCTCACAGACAGTATGATGTTTTCTCCTAGGATTTCCTGATACTTAAATGATTCCATCTTGCCTTCCACACGTTGCAGGTTTCCTGTGCCAGAAGATGCAAAGCAGCGCCAGAGCATCATCGAGCCACCACCATGACCATTGTTGACTGTGAGCAGAATGCTCTTTTGAGCATATGTTTCATTCTTCTTCCTCCAGACATACCGCTGATCCATCATGACAAAAAGTTCAGGCTTCATCGCTCCACAGAACAGTATCTCCAAACCTCTTCTTTATATGAATTTAAGCATATTGGAGCTGACTTATCTTGTTCTTTTGGGTCAGTAGTGGTGTACATCTTGGAGTTCTGACAGAGAAACCTGCCTGTAGTATGCACCTTACTGTGCTCACTGACACCTCTTGTTGCCAAGTTGCCTGTTGCCACCAAGTCCTTCTGCAGGTCTTTTACTGTCACTCAACTCTTTTACCACCTGACGTCTCAGAAATCAGGTTGCAGCCGTTGATAGCTTAATTTTTCTTCCCCATCCTAGAAGTGGTACCACTGTTCCCTTAACTTTGATCTTGTGAACTATGCTTCCAACTGTGTCTCAGGGAACATTTAGTGCCTTTGCTATCTTTTTGTATCCTGCTCCTTATTTGTGAAGGGGATGATCTCTTCTCTTAACATTTGGACCATTCTTTTGACTTAAATTTTTTTCTCACACACAGTCAAACGGGACAGTCAACAAACCCTCATTGAGGTGAAAAATTTTGAGACTGCTCATTATGTGTTGCACTGTCAGTTGGATTTGGGGAAACCACTTGATGCATTCGTTGTGTTGAGCAATTTCAATTGCCTAGTTTGATTTGTTAATTGCAAAGAATTGAAAGTCTGTAAATGTTGACAATAAACCTGATTTGCAACGGGGGTTGGATCATTTTGATTGCATCTTATTTTGCAGATCTCTGAAGCGATACATATGATGCCAACAGCAGAAAGGAAAAGAACACAAAACACAGATACCGGTATTTTGCACTGTCCCAAAAGTGTTGCAAAAATGTAAATAGTCTGAAAGTTTAGTTGACAGAAGCAATTAAATCCTAAAAGAAACATATTTTGACCTAAGTTTTGTTGGTTATATATACCACAGCATTTTAAGTTGATAGATATTTAAGGAGGACACAAAGAATGTTGATATTCAGGAATACACTGAAGAATGTTGAATAACATGTTTAGTTAATGCTCTTATGTGTCCTATTGTACATACCACATTGACTGTCAAAGTATTTAACTAAAAGAAGATTTTCCCAAATAATTCATTATTTCTTCTAGAATAAATAAAGAATTTGACAGTTCAATTCCTGACATTATTTCCCTAAAAATTCAACAAACAATACCCCATGACAACGTAAAAGAAGTGTGTTTGAAATATATTAAAAATATAAAACAAAAAAGCACATGTACAGAAGTATTCACAACCTCTGCTCAATATCTGCACCTTTGGTAGCAATTACAGCCTAAGGGCCCTATCTTACACCCAGCGCAATTGACTTTTTACACAAACGCATGTATCATTCCTATCTTACACCCGACGCATATGGGACTTTTCCCTCCACAGACGCGCGTCGGTAAATTAGGGAATGAACTTGCGTTCGTTGGGCGGATCAGCAAAAAGAAGAGGCGTGTTCCGGCGCAAACGTTCACTGGTGCTATCTTGCAGTCCCCGAAAACAATTCCGCCACTGACCAGGAAAAACCTGGTTTAAAGTCAGTGGCGTGTTATTTATATGCTATTTTAAGGGCGCATGCCTAACCATAATGTAGCGTGTGCACAACGCGCATACACTGCTTCTCTCATCTACACAAATGCAGCAGTTCTTTATTATTGCAATACATAATTAGAAGGAAAAATTTTACCACACGAGGAAGTCATTGTGGTGTCCGAAAATGTGAAAAATAGATATACATATAGTGTACACATTTATTCAAATTATTCATAATTAATTATTTGCACTGATATACATCAACCTCAAGGGAACCCATTCAATCAACAAGTATACACACGTAATTTGCGATGCTAATAGTAAAATCACCCATGTCTTTACTCAGAATTACTCAGGCTCAAGCCACGACTCATTTATGGCAACTTTGCCATGAGGAATCCCGGA